>JBBJLS010000036.1:302265-335618 GCA_037577275.1 Bryconaethiops microstoma
GAGAAGAAGGAAGAAATGTTGGACCATATCCCTCTTACATTTTTAAACGGGTTCTTTCTCTCTCTCTCTCTCTCTCTCTCTCTCTCTCTCTCTCTCTCTCACTCTCTCTCTCTCTGCCTTTTTCCAGGAATCCATCTTTGTCCTGGCAAACTAGGTCATGGCACACCCATATAACAGCCTTCTCTCTCTCTCTCTGTCTCTCTCTAAAGTGAAATGCTCCTGAAATAAACAGCTGACTGTAACTGAGCTGCTCTAGAGTTTTAGAGAAAAAACAGAGAGAAACACACATGAGGGCTGATCAGCTGCTCTGGCAAAGGCCCTGAACTGAGCAAGGCCACGTATGAAATGTGCCTTTCAGTAAGTTTATCTTTATTGTCTTTGCTTATGGACAAGGTTGAATGTTTTATATATATATATATATATATATTATATATATATATTTATAATTAAACTGATAATTTGATGTGGATTGGCTGAGTATGATTATCAGTAGTATTATTTATATTTGAATTCTACTTGGTCCCTGGTGTTTGTGTGTGACGGCTTTTCCAGATCCACCACATTCAGCTGCATGCTGTTTTTTATCCTTTTTTTTTTTTTTTAATTGATCACTTTTCACATTTCAGGTTAGAGACAAAAAGAGAGACAGAGGAACGACTGACTGGCCTTTTGCAAAAAATGCTGAATCACAGTCCTGCTGGAACAGAGACCGTCCAGCTTTAACAGAAAACACAGTTCAAGCGTTAAGTTATAAACCCGTACAGGGAACAATATAGAGGATAGTAGAGGAAGCAGGAGGGAATAAAACAGTAATAAAATTATGTTAAATGTATATTAAACGTACATTTCTGTCTGTAAAACATCAGCACTGTTGGTTCTGTGGTGACCTTTTGTCAAGGACACACATTCTTATCTGTAGTGTTTAATCCAGAACTGCCTGCTCTCTACATTACACTCTCCATACATTATTATAAAAACACTATTTATTTATTTATTTGCTGAGAAATCAGCCCAAGCACAGAATCAGTGGAGATATTTACCTTCACATTTTTGCTGAAATAATTTTATCAGGCCTAAAGGCAGAAGAAGAAAGTGGAACGTTTTCATTCCCATCGCCGGTCCCTTTTTTAAAAAAAAAAAACTGGCTTTTTTACAGCCTGACGCCTCAGAGGAGCACCGTCAGGAGAACCTCCACTAAACCTCCACCCAACCTTATCTAAACCTTCTCAAAAACTCCATTTCCCTGCTCTCTCTCTCTCTTTAAGCCCATTTCTGCGCTGTGAGGAGTGAAACTTCTGCAGATCTTCGGCACATTTAGGTTTTACAGAATATGCAAACCAATCCCCCTTCTTTCTCTCTCCCCTTCTGTCTCAGTGTCTCTCTATCTTTTCCTCAACCTCTTCAGAAACACACACCTACCCACACAACTGTAGCTTTCCATCTCTGGGCTGCCTTAAGGTAATAATAATAATAATAATAAGGTAATAATAATAGTAATAACAATAGTAGTAGAAGTAACAATATTGATAATTGGTAGTAACAGTAACTGGAGTAACTGTAACTGGAAGCTCATCTGTGATCTCAACATGCTCCGTCTGTTCAATTTGCTAGTTTGATTAAATAAATGTACACGAAAGCAGTAAAATGCAGTTTATTTAAATGTGTTTATAATAGTGTAAATTCATTAATTGATTCACTGATTAGTGAAGAATGTGTTGTTTTTTGTTTCCCTTGCTGAACAGTAGTGGTGTGTTCTTGTTTTTTTTTAGGAAGGCAGTTCGTGTGTGTGTGTGTGTGTGTGTGTGTGTGTGTGTGTTTAATGGCGGATCTGGTGTAAAATGGCTTCTTCTCTCTAAGAGCAACAGCGCCATTTCAGCACGACACACACACACACACACACTCGCCTCCCCCACCCTGTTCATGAACATTTACTCGGGTTTTTATAGTAGAAACGTCGCCGAGTTATAAAGCTGATTAATATTTAATTCACATTATTAATATTGTTTGCTGGCCACTAGCATTTGTTCTATTTTCCTTTTTTTAAATCTTGTTTATTTCCACGCCATCAGAGGAACACTGGACTTTCCCCTCCCACGTTAAAGGGAGCTGCAGTTCCAAGTTTCAGCCTCTGGGGCCCCGCAGGGCGCTGCTGCTCCTTTTAAGGTGGAACGGAATAGGAATCTAAACTCAGCTCCTTGTTTACATCTCAAATAAAACACTCAGCTCTACCGTTTACTATGCTGTTTAAATGTTTAAATATGTGCTGGAATAGTTAAAATATGATCTAAATGCTTTGTAACACCGTCAGCGTGGTTCAAGTTCAGGTTGATTTATATATCACACAATATACAAAAGGTTATTTCTGGTGCTTTACTGGAACAAAATCCAATAAAATAATGGAAGAAGTAAAATAACACATTGAAAATCGATAAAAGAAACTTGAACATGAAATAGAGGTACTGATATTTAAAAGAAGGCGAAGGAGAATAGTGCAGTTTTTAGTGGCTTTTTAAAGCTCCAGTTGGTGGAGGTCTGATACCGACGGGCAGTTGTTCCAGTAGCGAGCTGCATAGAGACTTTACTCTATTTCACCTGTTTAGTTTCGGCTCTTTTTACCACTAGCTGAACAGCTCCTGCAGATCTAGAGACCAACCAGGAATATATACTTCAAACATCGAGTTGTATTTAGTACATTATGAGTAATGCTTTGAAAGCAATTCTGTGCTGAACTGAGAGCCACTGTAAAAACCAGAGAACTGGAGTGATGTGATCTCTTTTCTTGGTTTGTTAAAGCTGATTTAAAAATAAAAATGCAGTCAGTTGAATGTGTAAAGAGAACTGACTGTTTCAGCGTGACAGTACTGGAGGACAAACACAGCCTTTTAGATAAAAGAGTGATAATTTACATATTTGCACATTTGCATATTTTCCTCCTAGTTTCCCTTTAAAACAGCAGTAAAGCTCGCAGCTGCAAAAACAATTTTACATACGTTCTCTCTCTCTTTCTCTCTCTCTTTCTCCCCTCCCCCTCTCTCTAGAACATTCTGTGCAGTTCTTTCCGGTGTGTGCACACGAGAGAGGGAAAGTATTTTTGGGCTGGAGCGCGCGCGTACACACACACACACACACACACGCGCGCGCGGTCTGTACACAGCTGCATTGTGTGTGTTAGTGAGTATGCGAGTAAGTATGTGTGTGAGTGTGCATGTTTTTATGCGTGTATGTGAGTAGGGGAGTGTGTGTATGAATGGTGTGTATATGTGAGTATATGTATGAGTGTGTTATGTGTGAGTATGTGTGTATATCTGTTTGTGTGTATGTGAGTGAGTGTGTGTGTATGTGTGAGTGTTGTGTGTGTGAGAGAGAATGTGTGTACAGACTGCTGTTTTGGGATGTTTGCCGCTCTGCTGGTTAAAGAGAAAGTCCGGCCGTTTTTTCTTCTGTAGTTTAGGAGTGTGAGATATTCAGAGACATGGAGAAAACAGCTCCTGTTCAATATTATGGACTTTATTCAGAAATGAACTTTGGTGTGTGTGTGTTGGGGGCAGGGGAGGGGGCAGCATGTTCTGGACCTGCTCTGAGAACCGCAACAGTACAGAAGAACCTCCTCAGTGGAGGAGCAGCAGCAGAGCTTCAGCACTGAGACTTTCATGTTTTATTACCATTACTGTAGTAAATGTGGACCAAACAGATGTTCAGTAATGCTCATTGGTGGACGTGCTTCACAAACTCTGTCTGGAAGGGAAACTCCACCCACTTTTCCAAAATTCCCCTATAATTCAGTGTAAACAGAGCAGTTAGGAGTGTGTTTGGCATGAAATAGTTCACTGTAGAGATAATGATTTCTTTACAGTGAATGGAACCAGACATCTCCAACACAAATCCAACCGTTTTATTCACCATCCACTTGTGATTCAGGAGTGTCCAAGTCTTCTCCTGGAGGTCTGGTGTTTAGCACAAGGTTTGGCGATTCACCTGCGCAGACACACCTGGTTCAGTTCAGAGTATGTTTGAGGAGGAATCACCAAACTGTTGGACACTAGACCTTCAGGACCAAAGCTGCACCCCCTGATCTAGAAACTAAACCGTTGCTTCCCTGCAGGACAGCCTCACCCCACAAACTTCACATGAGAACACAGATCTGCTCGTGTTAAGTGTTGTTTTATGAAACGTCTGTTTTAATGTCTATTATTAGCTTATTTATGTATTTGTTTTTTTCCTCCCTAATAATGTTTATGAATGTTAAATGCCAATGATTGTTGTTTGTGACAAAACTAATAAAAAAGAAACAGAAAAATACTAACAGCATCAGTGAACCTGCGGTCATTCAGTGTAATGGAATGGTTCTGCACTCACACAAACCAGTTTAGGCAAGGCCTCATACACTATTTTACAACACCTCATATATATATATATATGTGTGTGTGTGTGTGTGTGTGTGTGTGTGTGTGTATACAGACATGGAAAAAAATAAGAGACTGCATAATTTTTTTCTGGTTAATGGTTTTGCAATTTGTTGGTGTTGTTTCTGCGTAAAATGTTCATGTCACTGTTGTTTTATACACTACTGACCACACTACTGATCAAAATTCCAAACAAAAAAAAAGTTTGGAGAAAATAAAAAATAATACATATAAAAATGATCTATATAAAATACATATATATATATATTCAGACAGATAGATTGATAAAAATGCTTCAAACAAATTAAAAGTGTAACAATATACACTTTGGACATAACTTGTGTTCAAACCCTCCCAGTACCTTTTTAGGCAGCAAACAGCTCATTTGGAACATGTTGGTCCAGCTCATCCCTGCAACTCAGTGAGAGAAAGATCTGGAGACTGAGGAGGCCAAGACATCATTCTCTAAACTTTCTGCTTTTCTTTAGTCTGGATATAATTTTGGCCCAATCTTGAAGAGGCTTGGAAACATTATCCTGTTGAAGAATGAAATTTTGTCCAATGATCCAGAAAGCAGAAGGAACTGTGTGATGTTGAAAACTGAGCGATAATTTCTTTTGCTTCACGATTACACAAAGTGAGTGTCAGTCACTAAAGACGGGCCTGATCTGTCTAAACAAAAAACAACAGTTTCAACCATTGTGATGTTTAAGTAATGTGTTATTACAGACAATAAAATAACACAAATCAATCTATTACATTTGTTTTAAGTAATAAAATTTTGAAATGGGCCCAAATTTCTGGCAATTCAGTTCACATTATTTTAGTAAATATAAACTGAGCAGAAAGTAAATATATATAAAGAAGATAAATATCTATAAATAATGATAAGTAAATATAAACACAGATTAAACCTGCAGATCTGAAAATATATAGTCAGTTTTTAGTCTGTTTAGTCTGAATTTAGTCTAAATTTATCTGAGTTTAGTTTTAGTGTGCATTTAATATACATTTCATCTGTGTTTAGTCTGACTTTAGCATGAGATTAATTTGTGTCTGGATTTAGTCTGGATTTAGTTTGAGTCAAAATGTAGTCTGAATTTAGTCTGAGTTTAGTCTGAGTCTGTTTCGTTTGAGTTTCTTTGTCTGTGTTTAGTCTGTGTTGAGTTTAGTCTGAGTTTAGTCTGCATTTGGTTTTACTCTAATATAATCTGTGTTTAGTCTGTGTTTAATTTTAGCTGGAGTTTAGTCTGAGTTTAGTTTTATTCTGGTTTTAGTTTTAGCCTGAGTTTAGTTTGTTTAGCTTTAGTCTCTGTAAGTCTGTGTTTAGACTATATTTAGTCTGAGTTCAGTCTGTGTTTAGTACGAGAATATGCTTACAGTTTATTTGATTTCGGTTTATTTGCTGTTGCTTAATATGTTTTCCTGTTTTCGGAAACTTTCATACATTCATAAACATTCATGAACGTCTCATCCAAAAGACAGAATATGTTAAAAAAAAAGGTTTAAAAAGACAACAAACACAAAAGACAGACAGCGCCATCTAATGACAACAAACATTTTGACTCCCTCTTAAAGACAAACACATAATTTGTATCCATTTTTCGCAGTTTGTGTAAATTTCGGCCACATCTTCTCAAAGGGGGGGGAGGACAGTTATTTTGAACAATGGGGGCAGGGGGAGGACCACCTTTCCCACCCAGAGAGAGAGAGGACAGTTCTACTGTGTGATGCGGAGAAGGAAGACCACTCTACCCACCCAGAGAGAGAGAGAGACGACAGTTCTACTGTGTGATGGGGAGAAGGAGGACCACCCTACCCACCCAGAGAGAGAGAGAGAGGACAGTTCTACTGTGTGATGCGGAGAGGGAGGACCACCCTACCCACCCAGAGAGAGAAAGAGGACAGTCATACTGAGTGATGGAGAGAGGGAGGACCACTTTACCCACCCAGAAAAAGAGGGAGATGACAGTTATATGGAGCGATGGTGGAGAGGGAGGACCACAACACCCACTCAGAGTGGAACAGTGTGTATGTTTGATTTTCTGCCAGACTGTGGGCACAATGGACAGTGTGATGAGTGAGCTGCTAAAAGTTTCCACTGTGTGTGTGTGTGTGTGTGTGTGTGAGAGAGAGAGAGAGAGAGAGAGAGAGAGAGACAATGAAATTGTGGCTCAATGCGCCCTCACATGGAGGAGAAAGGCACTGACCACACACGTGGGAGGAGACACACTCACTGTCTGTAGTGATAAGGTTGCCACACACACTCTGTGAGCAGATTCTCCGACGTACATATGATGTAGAAAAGCAGTTCAGAGGAAGAGGAAGCGGTGTGTGTGTGTGTACCTGTGCTGCTCCTTCATAAGCTGCTCCATGCCGGACCACCGGACCTGCTGACCCCCAGAGGTAAATACACACCTGCTGTAGTTTCAGATTTACTTTTTAAACCCTAAAACCCTCCTCTGTTCATTAGAGACTAAAATAATCTCCTTTCCATCCACTTGTTCCAGTTTAGTCATTAACCTGAGGTTCCTCATTCCTCTCTGTGGGTTTTTGTTTGGTTCGGTGCTCTGGGCCTCTTCACTGTAGCTGTTGAGTCTCAGAGGGGAACTTTAGATTTTTCTTGGGCTCTTCTGGTGTGAATAAGAGTTTAATAATCAGTTTTTATACTCCATTGTCTGTTCCGCCTTAAACAGCTCAGTTTTGATCTCAACTCAAGAAGGTCATTTCAGCTGTGGTTTCTGTGCTGGACGTTTTGAGACGTTCCACTGTGGTTCTGTTGTCACTCAGTCCATCAAGGCTTTATTAAAATTACATTTTAAAGTTTTTCAAGCAATTATTTAAGGTTTTAAATGACTTTTAAAGCGTATTTGTATGTCTCCTGAGTTGGGACCAGGTGGAAAAGTTAACCGGCATTACATTTTTAATCAGGTTTTTTTCTGTCTGCACGTTAATTTCATAATTAAATATTAAGTCAGAAGAACAGATCTGACACATAAGAGTTTTAAGCTCGGTACTAGGTTAACATTCCCCTCGCAGGTAATGACAGTCGATAAAAAGCAGAATAAAGTGATAATCTGAATCAGTCCAGCCACCAATATTTTAATTTCAAAAATCGATTCTGTCACTGAAAGACGTATTCAGTGCTCCTCTGTGCACAGGTGCTGAACCTCCGACCTTTGACCTCAGGGCCCAACCCCAGCGGACACAATGCAGAACGGCTCAGCGGCCGAGAAGAACTTTGCTGGAGAGCAACTCAAAATCGTCATCGTCGGAGATGGAGGCTGCGGGAAAACATCCCTTCTGATGGTGTACGCGAAAGGAGACTTTCCTGAGGTGTGTTTTACACACACACACACACACACACAAACACATAAAATAATACATACACACAATATCCACTGTAAATGAATCACTGTCTACCATGAATTATTCAGTATCTACTACGAATTATTGGTATCCACTATGTATTATTCAGTATCTACTATAAATGATTCAGTATCCACTATGAATTATTATATTATTTGTTTCTGCATGTATTGTATTGGTTTAGGTTCATGTAAACTGGGGGAAAGTTTTGAAATTCCTGTTGCACTTCAATGGACATAAAGGAAGGAAATATTGCAAAATAAGATGGTTTACCCACCCTGAAATACTCTGCGTACACACACACACACACACACACACTCACACACTCACACACACACACACACGCACGCACGCACGCACGCACGCACACACACACTCTCACTCACACACACACACACACACACAGTAAAACCACATTAAAGCAATAGTTTAGACAATAATAATGTTAAGTGCTGTGTGATGTGTGTGTGCAGATCTATGCCCCGTCGGTGTTCGAGAAATACGTAACCACTATAACTCTCAGTGCGAAAGAAATTCAGCTCAACCTGTATGACACTGCAGGTAGGAATACAGTCCTCTAAACACACCTTACACACACACATACACGCATACCAAACACAACCCTCACACACCCCTCACACCCTACATTCCTCATTTCTGTTCGTCTAGAAGTCACAGCTGGTTGAGATGTGATGTGTTGGTTAGACTGTGATGGGTGGCAGTCAGTCTCTTACTGGTGTTGGTCAGTCTGTGAGTGGTGTTGCTCAGTGTGATTGGTGTTGGTCAGTCTATGAGTGGTGTGGGTCAGTCAGTGATGGGCGCTGGTCAGTCTGTTACTGGTGTTGTTTGGTCTGTGAGTGGTGTTGCTTAGTGTGAGTGGTGTTGGTCAATGTGTGACTTGCGATGGTCACTCTGTAACTGGTGTTGGTCACTCTGTGACTTGTGTTGGTCACTCTGTAACTGGTGTTGGTCACTCTGTGACTTGCGTTGGTCACTCTGTAACTGGTGTTAGTCAGTCTGTGTGTGGTGTTGGCCAGTCTGTAACTGGTGTTGGTCAGTCTGTGACTGGTGTTGGCCAGTCTGTGAGTGGTGTTGGCCAGTCTGTGAGTGGTGTTGGTCAGTCTGTAACTGGTGTTGGTCAGTCTGTGACTGGTGTTGGCCAGTCTGTGAGTGGTGTTAGTCAGTCTGTGACTGGTGTTGTTCAGTCTGAGTGGTGTTGTTCAGTCTGTGAGTGGTGTTGCTCTGTCTTTGAGTGGTGTTGGTCAGTCTGTGACTGGTGTCGGTCAGTCTGAGTGGTGTTGGCCAGTCTGTGAGTGGTGTTGCTCTGTTTTTGAGTGGTGTTAGTCAGTCTGTGAGTGGTGTTGCTCTGTTTTTGAGTGGTTTTGGCCAGTCTGTGAGTGGTGTTGGCCCTTCTGTGAGTGGTGTTGGTCAATCTGTGAGTGGTGTTGGTCAGTCTGTGATTGGTGTTGGTCAGTCTGTGACTGGTGTTGGCCAGTCTGTGAGTGGTGTTGTTCAGTCTGAGTGGTGTTGTTCAGTCTGTGAGTGGTGTTGCTCTGTCTTTGAGTGGTTTTGGTCAGTCTGTGACTGGTGTCGGTCAGTCTGAGTGGTGTTGGCCAGTCTGTGAGTGGTCTTGCTCTGTTTTTGAGTGGTTTTGGCCAGTCTGTGAGTGGTGTTGGCCCTTCTGTGAGTGGTGTTGGTCAGTCTGTGAGTGGGGTTGGTCAATCTGTGAGTGGTGTTGGTCAATCTGTGAGTGGTGTTGCTCTGTCTGTGAGTGGTGTTGGTCAATCTGTGAGTGGTGTTGGTCAGTCTAAGGTGTGACAGAAGAGCACAGTAAAATCATGTGTATCTAAATCATGATGTTCTTCAGGGTGTTTATCCTCAGATGTGGAGACAGACATTCCATGATGGAGCAGAGCATCTGAAGTGAGTAGTTAACGTTTGGTGCAGTGTGTGTAATGTGAGTGTGTCAGAAGTGTGATAACAGGAAGCGGTTCTTCACCTCCACTTCCTCCACCTTGTGCAGCTCTTTCGAAATTTCTGATAAAATGACATGGTTTCTGTCAGGTTCTCATCAGCCTCTACAGCACATTGTCACCAAGAGAGCTTTAAAACTGCAGCATTTTTCACACTGAAGAACCTTCACACCATCATCTCATAAACACCAAAACACGGCTGTTCTGTACGTTTTATCTGAAGCTGCAGCAGAACACACTGGAACTGAAACCTGCTCAGTTCCAGTGTGTTCTAGGTTCTACAGTCAGTGATGTATCTAGAACTGACTGAAACCTGCTTACTCTATGGTTCTACAAACAGTGACATATCTAGAACCTCTACAAAGGCTGGAGTTTGGATTTTTCTCTACTCACTGAAAACCAGAACATGATTGGTTCTTCCTAATGGTGTTGGTAGTGAATGTAATGTGTAGGACCTTCAGTCCAGCTCCTAAAGAATTGATCAATGGGAGAGCTCACATAGTTGCATCTACCCAGATACCCCTGGTGTGTGTTAGTGTGTTTTAGTTCCATGAGAAAGTAGGGCTCTTGAGTTAATGAGAACACTGATTATTCCTGTCTCGGCTGAAGAATATTCCTTTCGAAGAGACAGTTCGGGTCCTGTTGTGTGGCTGAATCGTCACAGTCTTGTTTATGAGGTGTCTGACAGAAGTGAGTCAGAAACCACATAATCAGGCACCGCACTGCTTCCTGCCCGCCAGCCTCTCATTTGAACTTCCTGTTCCACCTTAAATGGTGCGGCAGTTACATCCAGGCACCTCAGACTGTTTCTACTTAATGTTATTCAGAATCAGAATCAGAATCGTGTTCATTGGCCAAGTATGGTTCCGGTCGATGGTGTCTCTCAAGCACAACAGTATAAAAACACGATGTATATATGAACGACACGATGAACAATATACTGAGCGATATAATAAATAATATACAATAATATACAATATAGAGAAAGAAACATTTAGATCAGTGGTGACCAAGTTTGGTGCTGGAGATCCACCTTCCTGAGAAATTCACAATCAGCAGCAGTTGCTTGGCTAATGAGTTTCTTCAGAAGTCCCTGATTGGCTGGAGCGTTAAGTAAGGTGGTGGGGCAGCAGGTTAGATGCAGGAGAGTAGATCTTCAGGGCGGTGTTGGTGACCACTGTTTTTAAGGTCTTCCTGAGTATTGATTGTGAGAGTGCACACAACACACAATCCTTTATTTTCCAGTTAAATGTTAAATTCAGTAAAAAAAAAATTGTTTTTGAGCATTAAAATGTGCAGAGATGTCATATTTACATTTGTTCCAAGCAGAGAAAACTACTTAGTATGTAAATTCTGCATTACATTTATTTAAATTTTGTAGTATTTTACATTAGCCTTTTCACTCGAAAGTGAACAGAGGAGAACCTCATTAAAATGTGTCTCAGTGTTTCTGGAACGGAGCCACTTTTACCGAGGCTGTATCTAAAATTGACCAAAACCTTCTTACACTATGGCTCTACAGTCAGTGACATATCTAGAACCGACTAAAACCTGCTCACACTTTAGCTCTACAGTCAGTGACATATCTAGAACCGACTAAAACCTGCTCACACTTTAGCTCTACAGTCAGTGACTTATGTAGAACTTCTTACACTACGGCTCTACAGTCAGCCTGGGGAACCTCCAGAAAGCCTGGAGTTTGGAGTGTTTGTGGAGTGGAATCGTTAAAGAACCTGTGTGGAGTTCGTGCCTCAGGCCGGAGGGCGCTGGGTTCTCGTGGAACTGACGTTTCTGTGAAACTGCGAGATGGTTGTGGCCGGTTGTTAGCCAGAGCTGCGGAACAGGAAGCAATGCAGGATGTGGTTTAGTACCAAAATACTGCATTAAATACACTCTCACACACGCGAAATAATGAGCAGCAGAGTCACACTATAACTTACACTAAATTTATTCTGTGTGTGTGTGTCTCTGTGTGTAGGTCAGGATGATTATGACCGCCTGAGGCCGTTGTCCTATCAGGACGCCGACCTCGTCCTCATCTGCTATGATGTCACCAACCCAACCAGCTTTGAAAACGTTCTGATTAAAGTGAGTGTCAATTTTTGTGTGTGTGTGAGAGAGAGATTACAGACTGCAGGAAACAAAAGTTTCTGCACTGTTTCCCATTGTGTTTACAACACAACAGTATAAAATGAAAGGGCAGAACTGAACATAAAACAAATGGCCAGAGTTTAGTATAGTTTGTACTCTTCACTCTTCAGTCCATAAATAGAAACTAAACTGCAAACAGTTTAGCTTTGGATTCATTGTCGTGATGTCGCAATGTTGAACTTTTCTACATATACACACCCATTCATTCCACAGCAGTTTAGCCTCGTTCGTTCATCCTACAGCAGTTTAGCTCCACCCACTCATGATGAAGTTAAAAGGAGTGTTTCAGCAGTGTTTACGGAGAACTAAATCAGAACATAGCTCATTTACATATCTCATGTCTATGAGGCTTAATTTTGTGAGTGTCTTGCAGTGGTACCCTGAGGTCCATCACTTCTGCCAAGACGTCCCCAAGATTCTGATTGGCTGCAAGACGGACTTGAGGAAGGACAAAGAGAAAACGAGGAAACTCAGAGCGTTGGAGCAAGCACCAATCACCTACACTCAGGTGAGAGAGAGGGAGAGTATATATATATAATTCATCCTATGTAAATATATATATATATATGCATGAACATATTATGAGTGAAGGTGTCGTGTTTATTCTGGTTATGCTTCTGTTCCAGGGGGAGGAGACACAGAAGCAGATAAACGCTGAGCTTTACCTCGAGTGTTCAGCCAAATACCGCGAAAACGTGGAGGACATCTTCAGAGAGGCCGCAAAACTTGCTCTGACGTCCAGACGGAAATCCCGAAAGGCCCGAAGGAAGCGAAAACACTGCTCCATCCTGTGAGAACCACAGGAGGAACAACAGAAGAAAATCCTGAAACGTTGAAAACGTTAGAAAATATTCAGGATCTTTCAGAAATTGTCAGGAACTTTGTGTAGCTTTAAGAAACATTCAAGACCTTTTTCAGGAGTTTCAGACGCTGAATGTATGAAGACTCAGGGAAATGCACACATTCTTCTTTTTTTATTATGATTGCACATATTGACTATGAATACAATGAACTATGAACTATTGACTATGAATACCATGAATGGATTGATCAGACCTGTCTGGCCTTCAAAGTTTCTAATGGATGTTCTTGCAGGTGCTAATGGGCAGAAATGTTTTGCACTGATGCAGCAGTCACTCAGGCCAGGGGCCACTCAGGCCAAGAGGTGACTTGCTGATATTTGCTGCTATCGGCCCAGCAATATTCCTCTGGATGCCTCCCGGCTCCGCCCACCAACAGGTTACTCCATATCGACTGGTGTGAGATTGACCTTTACAAAAAGCTTTTAAAACTCCCACTCATGCTAATGAGAAACTGCAGCACCTCACACACACACACATTACAGTGTGTTATTTCACAGGATTTATAGCAACCGCCTAGCAACACCCTAGTAGTCACCAGGAATACCATATCAAATGCCTTGCTACAGCCTAGTAACCACATGGAATACCATAGCAACCAAA
Source organism: Bryconaethiops microstoma (assembly GCA_037577275.1). NCBI lineage: Eukaryota > Metazoa > Chordata > Actinopteri > Characiformes > Alestidae > Bryconaethiops > Bryconaethiops microstoma. The sequence goes on from JBBJLS010000036.1 coordinate 315,625, forward strand.
TAGGACATATAGAATACATTACCAACTGCCTGGCAACATCCTAGCAACCACATTGAATACATTACCACCCCCCTCCAACACCCTTGCGACCACCTGTAAGATCATACTTATCGCCTAGCAGCACCCTAGTGACCACATGGAATACAATAGCAACCACCTATTAACACTGTAGGAACTACCAGACACACCCTAGCAGCCACCTATTAAAAAACCCACAAGATCATAGCAACCACTTATCAATAACTTAGTACTGACCCAGAATACAATATTAACCAACCAAGCAACTCTGACAACCACCTGGAACACCATGGCAGCTCTCTAGCAGGACCCTAGAGAAGGAACTGTAGCTTTAATCCAATGACAGTTTTACAGGATATTTATTTTGTCACGCTGATGGACAGGTGTAAATCAGCTTCAACACTGTCTGCAACTGGAAATTCTGAGTTGGGCTGAGTTTGGCCTTCCTGGCATCCCTGAGGTCCAGTCTGAGAGTCGCTAGTGTAAAGACTGTAAATTCCAGTGTGAGTGTGTTATTAAGAGAGGGATTTTACTGGAATTCTGTGAAGCTGAACCTCACAGCAGCAGCTACGGAGGGTGGGTGGAGTATGGAGAAGGAAATTAGTTCATTCCTGAGGCAGAAAAGTACTGAGGCACCCTGTTAGTAATTCCTAATTACTGCAGCTCCTCTCCACAGCAGTAACACGGAAGGGACTAATGTTTGGATATTTGGTCCCAGACCCAATAAAGTTAAACTTCTTCAGTGTCATATTTCAGTATTTAAACTGGAATCCCAAAATTTCTGCATAATTGCATGAATTGATGAGGTTTGGCTCCATTCTGGAGAGTCTCACTGAGTCAGAACTGTTCACAGTGGAGGTGAATGGAACCAGACGTCTGCCTCTAAAATCTCCTCACAGAAAGTCATTGCATCTAATGGTTCTGGCTGTGCCACCTGATGTCTGAGACGTTGTTCTACCAGAGTTTTGATGAGCTTATGGTCCTAAAACTAAACCCATTCATGGTGGAGGGATACATGCAGTACATCATGAGGCAAAATAGTCCCCAAAGAAAAGTGATTTAGTTCAGATTCATTTACCATCATCGGCTGGATTTGTGTCGGAGACGTCTGCTTCCTCCTCTGCAGTGAACTGTTTCAGACCAACACACTCTGAACTGCTCTGATTTATGGGGTAATTTGAAAAATGTATTTATTGAAGAGATGATCATGTTTTAAAGGTTAGGAGTGACTCTGAATGTCTAAAGCAATTGGGATATTTTTGTGCTTATTTATTTATATCATAAAACATAACAACACACACCACAGAAAGCAACTAGACCAACGTTCCTGTTCCTCCTCCACTGAGAACCTCCTGATTTACTCTGATTTCAGTCCGATAGCCCCAAATAGCTGAACCAGGTGGGGAACATGTTTAGGTGGAGATCTGCACTTATTGTGTGTGTGTGTGTGTGTGTGTGTGTTGTAAGCTGGCCCAGTTTCAGGGTGAATAATGATGTTTAGTCAGCTCATGCAGAAACTCAGTGCAGGATCTCTGCGGTCATACACTTGGCTCGTCTCAGCACCTGTTAACACGCCACCTGTGCATAGGAAACCTCCGCACCCCAGCAGCACAGAGCCCAACATCAACACCACCCTACACAAACACTCAGATCAGCAGGGTTTTATTAGTAGTGTACATACACTCCTGTGCAAAAGTTTTTTCTCCACCCCTCATTTCTTCATATTTAGCTTCCAAAGAGCCAGACTTTCTTGTTTTTTGTTTGTTAAGACACACAGTGACCCACTTACGAATCATTCAGGCATAACAAAGCACATCTAACATAACTCCTGAACCAGTGAAGAAACAGGTTCAGATGATTCCAGATGATCAGATGGTCATCAGTATACTGGTGGTGCTGAATGCTGAGTGGTTGGAACTCCTTTATCTAGGCTCCTTGTATCTTTAGGCACTTTGCAGCCTGTCACAGTAAAACATTTGTTCCCGTTTCTTTCATTTAATCTACTCAGTATGCCAAAGATAAGACCGTTCATAAACAGTGTACACAATCAAGCAGAAACACCCCTACATCTTCCAAGAGGGGAAGCTGTTATAGCTGCGAAGGGGGACCAACTCCATATTAAAGTCTATGTATTTGAATGCAATGTCATTGAAGTCCCTGTTGGGCGTCCCAATACTTTTGTCCGTATGGTGTGTGTGTGTGTGTGTATATATATATATATATATAAATTTAAAAAAGCCTGAACCATCACGCTCTTCTCAGACCTGGGAGTGACGTTGGGGTCTTGTTCTCCAGCTTCTTATTCATTTTCAGTTCCACCTTAAACCTTACCCGAATGTGAACGCCTCACTGTTTACGGTGGAACAGAAACCTGAAGGAGAGGCTGGTGGAGAGGAAGTCCTGCAGATCCGAGTCTCAGAGCATGCGGAGGTGTGGCGGAGCTCAGGGTTTCTGTTAATGTGGTTTCTGACACTGTACATTTTCCCGTTATCTAGAACTGTAAACTGAAACATGTTTGTATTGCTGTGTTTGTACACAGGTAAACATGGTTATAATAACATCATAAATAACACCTGCGTGTCAGAAAATTTCAGTTAGTCAATAGGGCATGTTTACTTACATACACACACAAACGTTTGGAGAGTGTATAAACTCCTCAACTTACAAACCTTAACCAAGTACTGACCCCAGTCTGAGTGTGTGAACCTGGCTAACAGAGACTAGGTTAGGTGAGCTGACTTTGCTGTGTGTGTGTATATTGTTTACATTTGCTGTGTTCTGATGTGTTTTGAGATGTTTTAGAGTGTTTTGGGGTGTTGGGGAGGGCAGTAAAGGTGCTGGATGGGGATCAGGGACAGTAAGCAGACCGACGCTCAGCGGCTTGGGAGACGGTCAGTAACACGGAGCATTTATTCAACATCATGTACCTGTACAGCATCAGCAGCAGAATCTGACACACACCACCCACGCACACACGCGCGCACACACACACACACACATACATACATACATGTCCCTTTGACTCTTAACCAGTATCTCCCAGCACATTGTAGAATAAAGTGGACCTGTGGTTCTATGTAAACAATCATGCACTGGCCCGAAAGGAACCGCGGTTTGTTCACTTGAAGCTACAGTGTCTAAAATGCCAAAGTGCATCGAGTTCCGGCTCCCAGACTACAGTTCAGACACACCAGCGAGACCCCAGCGGAAAAAAGAGAGAAATGAGAGCAGGACCATCAGGACCACAGTCTCTGTAGTGTTTGCAGCTGTAACTCCGCTGAGGTCCACAGCACCCCACAGTGGCAGACAGCGAGCATTTCACTCGTTCTTATGCTCCTGGTCCTTCTCCCGGTTCTTCTCCTGGTTTTTCTGGACCTTCTGATGGACGACCTTCACTGTGGTCAGGAAGTTCCCCAGGAACAACACCAGGAACGTCAGAGCCAGCATGAACACCTGTAGGACAGAGAGAAAAAAAATCTTCACTAATAATACAATAATAATAACAAAACAATCTGATAAAAACAGTTTTAAAGAGAATGATACAGGATGAAAACAACTGGTAGTTTAGAAAAAAAAAAATGACCAAAAAGAGAAAATACTTAAATAAAAACTAAAAAAATGCAACAGAAGTATAAAAGATCAAACAGGAGAAACTGATCCAGTCAAACAGCGTCTCAGACCTTCACTCTCACAAACACCTCATACTCATCAATATAGCTTAATGATAAGAGTTAATGTGTATGTGACTTTAATACACTATTATTATTTCCTTATTATTACACAATTATATACATAAACTACATCAATTTGTCATATTCTTATTTATAAGTTTATAAATCAGAAAACTGAACAGAAACCAGTGAATCTTTTTTACCTGCCACTCTTTGCAGTCATCGCGTGCCGCCAACCGGAACAGAGTCACTGCGTTATACAGCTGCCAAAACTACACAAAACACAATGATGGTCACACGGTACTGTACTTCTTTAACTAAAGACACAGTCTAGTGTTTAGTTAGCTTTAGCATTAGCACTGTGCTCACATGTCCAAAAAAGAGAAACGGCAGGAGAAAAGTTAAACCCCTCCACATCCATGACTGGAACCCCTCTGCAAAGCAAACACACAAACACTTACAGCATGTAAAAAAAATATCAAATGTGTTCAGGTGGTTCAGCCTGATTTAACTGGTTTAATTCTCTAAATCCAGTCATTCTTTTGTCTTGCCTATGTTTAGTTACTGTTTTTATTTATTTTACTTTATGGCTTATGGTTCTGCTCTGTAAACTGCAGTTCAGAATCAGGCATGGCACTCAGTGATGTCAGTGGAGATATCAGAGGACAGGGATTGGTTGAACCGGGATGCAGGATCAGTAGAACTTTCACTTTCACGAAAAAAAAAATCATCACTTGGCACTAGAGGGCGCTATAGAAAGCACTCAGTGAATGGGGGAGAATTAAGCTAAATGGCTAAAACACACATTACTCTTACTGAGAGCTGATTGGTTATCATTACTGCTACTGAGAGCTGATTGTCATTTCTGCTACTGAGAGCTGGTTGGTATCATTACTGCTACTGAGAGGTGATTGGTCAGCATTACTGCTCCTCTGATCAGCTCATAGCCTTGTAGAACTGCTAGAAAACCCTAAAAGTGGAATAGGACAGTTCTACAGCAGGGTTGATGTGGTGGTTGTGGCCTAGTGGGTAGGATACTTGCCCCTGGACCAAGAGGTCATGGGTTCGAATCCTACCTTCAGTATACCACTACCTGAGCAAGACCCTTAACCCCAAGTTGCTCCAGGGATACTGGAGCACTGCCCCCTGTAGTCAGGATTAAAGCACCTGCTAAACGCTGTAAATGCAAATATTTAATGCTGCTGTGTTTAGCAAATGAGCACACGATAAGAAAAAATGTTTAGCTAAATTTCTATAGACCCTCCATTCAGTGCCCCCTAGTGTCTGAGTGGGGCAGTGATGGTCTGTGCTGCTGATGTTTTGAGTGTAGATCAGCTCACCCACGGTCAGGTCCAGCTGGTTCCTCTCGCCCAGCGCACGGAGCCGATATAGACACCCACTTTGATAATAATATTGCAGAAACTGCACACAACCTGCAAGACAACCAACAACAGTCAAACACAAACAGACACACACCCATACAACTCCCAGGGAAGAGACGACCTACAGGTCGGGCGCTGTGGGTGAACTTACTCTGGTAAATGGAAAAGGCGAGAAACTGACTCCGAAACTGCTGATAAATCGGCCCTTCAGGCCTAAAGGAGAAAACAAGACCAGTCAGAGTGCAGAAGGATTTCAGGACGCAACCACAGTCACCAAGGACAATTATATAATCACACATTTACTTTAATAAAACTTAGACTCTCTTTAATAAAACTTAGACTAATGTTCATCCGATGCTCACCATCACACTGGCAGACTAATACACTACAGGAAGAGTAGGGGGCGGTATGACACTTTTTCACTTCTAAAGCACTGAATAATGCTTTGAGAGGACTCTTGATATACAATAGGTGCTCTATAGTGCTCTAAAAATGCTCTGTAATCTCTATCATGTTCTTAAAGTGCTCTACAATCTATATCATGCTCTAAATGTGCTCTAGATATTTATAATGATCTAAAAGTGCTCTATAAGCTCTACATGCTATAAAAGTGCTCTGTAATTTCTATCATGCTCTAAAATGCTCTAAAATATCTGTAATGTTCAGAGAAATCTCACCATGTGAGCATCACTCCCGAAAGGAAGGTGGAAACGTAGTGATGCGAGACCCACCAGCCTTTAATCCTGAGGGGAAAAACACACAGCCACTGACGACCCACAATAAAGACTGAACACACAACCGAAAAATCACACTAACACCAATGTGTGTGTGTGTGTATGTGTGTGTGTGTGTGGAGTGTGCATGTGTGTTCTGTGTTCACCTGGAGCCACTGGTCATCAGGATACTCTCGCGGTTGGTCAGAGTGTGTGGGTGTGTGTGTGTGTGTGTGTGTTCACCTGGAGCCATTGGTCATCAGGATGCTCTCGCGGTTGGTCAGAGTGTGTGGTGTGTGGGTGTGTGTGTGTGTGTGTGTGTGTGTTCACCTGGAGCCATTGGTCATCAGGATGCTCTCGCGGATCGTCAGAGTACAGTAATACCAAACCAACAGAAAATTAAAGATCTCATCCGTCACACTGAAACACATCAGTTAACAGAAAGTCAAACCTCTCTTATTACATCAATAATCACTTTTATAATAATCATTTACATAATGATCACTTATACAATAATCATTTAAATCCACAGATGGAAAAAATAAAAACGCTGATTCACTGATTCTAAAAACGCTGAGAGAATATTAACATCCTACAAAAGTTTTGTTTGAGAGCTTTTTATTTTTTTAAATTTTTTTAAACAAATTTTACTAATCTATGCAATTGATTGCTGATCTTCATTTTTACACTTTTATGGGAATAACAGGAATATTTTTGATATGAACATGTTTCCAGAATGCTGAACCCTCCTGTCATCCTTACTCCAGTCAGCGTGTCCCTTTAAAAACACTTCTATATCTGTGTGTTTGTGTGTGAGTACACTGAAATAAATAAGAACTTTTTAAAGAAGAGTTTTTACTGCTTTTGTTCATTATTAAACAGAATTAAGGAAAAGCTGATTTTAAGATGAAACTGATGTGCCTGAAGTGGGTCTGATGGACAGGACATGTATTTATTATTATATAAATATATGTTTAATAGCTCAGTTATGGTATTTTATCTTCATTAGTGTATGGGTTGGTCCTACCCTGAACAGTGTTTTGGCGGCGCTGACGTATCATAGTAATGGGCAAAACCTGCCAATGAGGCGTCTGCTCATCTTAACGTCTCTGTATGTTCAGTGTAATGATACACACATTTTTTTGATTCTGAGATGATATTTTAAAATGTCCCAGGTTCTACTCATATCTCTCTAAGATTAAGGTGGTTTTAGTCGGTTTAAGGTGGTTCTAAGCTGTTTCAGGTGGTTTAAGTTGGTTCTAAACTGTTTTAGACTTTAGGTTCTAGGCTGTGCTGAAGGATGTGAGGCCCCAAGTTTGGCCGAAGGTGCAGTGCTGTTCTCGCTATTGTGCTGTTTATGGCTGTTTAAAGCAGTTTATGGTGGGTTAAAGCAGTTTAAGGCAGTTGAAGTCAGTTTAAGGTGGGTTAAGGCAGGAAAGCCAGACTCACCGGTAGTTGAGGAGGAACAGGCAGGATATGGCACCGAACATCAGGATGATGGTCATATAAAGCTTGAACTTCTCGTACTCATCTTTGTAGGCAAACCTGGACAGGGAGGGATGAGGTGAGGAGCGTGTCCAGCAGGTGGACCTTTAGACTGCAGGTGATTCTGAACAACTTACTTTGCTTGGTTACTCAGCAGTGTTACATTCACATTCCCCAGGACCAGGTTCAGGTACAACCTGCAGTACACAGAGAGAACCGGGAGAACAGAGAACACGGGGAACAGGGAGAGAAAACAGAATGAACAGAAAGAACTGGGTGAAGCGAGAGAACACAGAGAAAAGAAAACAGAATGAACAGAGAGAACAGACAGAACAGAGAGAACAGCAGGTTCAGGCCTGTAACGGAACGTTCAGCAGACCTGCTGCCAACATTCCGTCCCGCCTGAGGAGGACAGGACCTCACGCCCCATTTAAGACACGTTAGACACGTTTACACCACATCGCTTACACACACACTCACCCTCACAAACGTGCACACACTAAAGACTGCACACACACTGAAACAGCAGAGCTGAGAAGCCAGTCTCCGGGGCGCTTTAAGAGTTCGCTGTGGCGGTCGAACGACTGACCCGAGATCAGACGGTTTCCGTCACTATGCCTTCAAGACTGGCACATGTAAATGAGCTATGTTCTGATTGGCTAGCTCATTCCAAAACCAGTCAGGGCTGAGACACTCCTTCAGACTGAGTGGGCGGGACAATACTTGGGTACGCAAGTTATGTAGGCACAGTTGCATGCATATGCAAATGCATATATTTGCAACTGTGTCGGTTTTTGCGACCTCACAAATAGTGTACTTGTAAGGATTCCCATCCGAACTGTCCTCTCGTGATCGGACCACCCAAAGCACATGATGTGCCTGGTGTGGGTGAGCCCCTGGGATCAGTTATTTTATTTTTTTTCATTTGCTGTACTATTAATAAACCTGTACAATGAAGGACAGGCGGTGAACTGAACTCACCCGTTCTTCTTTGGTAAATATGCTTCCATATCGAAGAAGACATTCTGCTTCTCTTTGATCTGCGTCTGCAGGTCCTGCACCACCGCTGACTCCTTCTCATCACATGTTTTTGCACATCTGGACATGAAAGAGAAACAGGATCACACTCTGTCCATCAGAGTGACCTCCAGACACCACCCTGCCCAACCTGACCCGGCACCCACTTGCGGAGCGTCTGTCTGAGTTCTCGGAGACCTTTCCTCTGCTTGCAGATGGCGCTGCTGCACTGAGCCTGCAGGCTAGTCAGCTCCTCCAACTTCTGCCTGTACACTTTATGGGTCTCCTACAAAACAAGGAACAATTTCATCAGCAGAAGCTGATCTGAAAACACATTTGAGATGACTACAGATGAGAGACAGGTGATGAAACGATCAAGTCTGACAAAAGATGAACTGCCCAGATTAAAGGAAAATCCAGAATAAGACTCTTCTGTCTGACCTTTTCCTCCTAAACAAACCGAGCTCAATTTAACAACATGAGATTCTGTCCATTTTCTCCCACTTGTTAAATTCAGCACCTGAGAAAGAGCCTCGTATAATCTCAGCCCGATCCCAGTTTACGATCTTAAAATGAAAACCTATTCACCCTGCTCTGATATTTATTTGTCTCAGATATTGAGATCAACCAAAAGATTCAAAAGAATACTTGGCTTTTCTTATGAATGAGTGTGTACAACATCTGAAATGTGTCTCAGAGATTAAATTCAAGTGTCAAAACTACCAAAGCCAGACAATTTTTATGATCCATAAAGTTGTTAAAGAGAAAAAAAACTGAGAAGCCGATGAGAACAGCAGAAGAACTTCTGTCTTAAGTTGTTTTTTTCTTTTGCTCATCTTTTCTTCTAAAGGACTTCAGAAATCTCCGTATAAGAAGATGATGTGAGCAGGAGGTTTTCCAGGTTCCCTAACAGGTTGAAACTCAGGCTGGGTCACTAGGTGACCCCTGATCCTGGCTGCCGTGGGGGTCGGCCTGATCAGTAGTGTCGTTTATTTACTCCTGAGCTGTAAAGCTGTTCTGAGAGCAGAGAGTCAGGAGTCCAGATCTGTACTGCTGGTGATGAAACGCCAAGCACGCGGGCTAGCAGGCTAACAGCACTTAGCTGGGGGGAAGATGTGAGTTAGGACAGCTGTTATAAAAGTTCCCTTGTTTGCTGAGTGGTGTTAAAGTGTAAATAAACATGTAAAGGGATAAACGGGTGGTGTGTCTATGCATGCGGACCTGCAGCTGCTGGTATTCCTGCTCCATCTCCAGCCAGTCCGTCTCGAAGCGCCGGAGCGACATTGCAGCGCAGCCGTCCGCTCCTGCATGCGCCGCACGCGTCCCAATACACTCCCTCGCGCCCTCCACGCGCCCTCCACGCGTCCTCCGCAGCAAACGCGCTACAGAGCGCCCCGCCTCCTCCCGGGTGAGTTCTCCCGTAGTAACTAGAACCCTGCCCCCCTGCTCGCTCTTAGAACCTAAACACGAGCTCGCGGATCCCCCTCGCCACGAGCTCAGTGCTAGAAAAGCGAAGCGCGTGTATTGGAACATGGCCCCCGTCCCCGTTCTGCACTGAAGCGACCCCTGCCGGGCGGAGGCCACACAGACACACTACATCAATACTGTTACTATGATCCCTTGTAACACGTTAATAGACCGGTATCATCACTTTTTTGGCATGCTGGCGCAGCCCGTGGCTTAGTGGTTAGGGAGCTGCCTCTGTGATCGTTAGGGCGTGGGTTCGACTCCCAGGACTGCTAGTGGCGCCACTGATGTATCCTTGAGAAAAGTACCCTCCCACACACTGCTGCCCACTGCTTCACTTGGTGAACGGATGAAATCGTTCACACTGTGTGTTGTGCTGTATTCACGCGTGAGTTCTGTTTCCTCCCTAAGCTCCATACAGTCCGTATATAGAAAATAAGTACATAAAATAGAATGCTACATTTTTATGTCTCTTTTTCCTTCCTAAGCTCCACTTACAAGGTGTCGTTTTAGGAACCAAAAACAGTCTGAATTCTTTTCCGCACCATTTCCATCGTCTCTTAAACAGACGATGGAAATGGTGCGCAAAACATGTTTACTGGTCTGTGTAAATGAGCTCTGATCTCACTGGCTGTGACACATTTCTTATAAATTCAGGCCAAATGAGCAGAGCTGAACTGATAGACCTTAGTAAATGTGTTGTACCTTATGGCGTCACGAGGCCAAAACGGGATGATTCTTTAGCTTTAGTGTCCTCATATGAGCATTACAGTGTTTATACTGATCTCTGTTACTATTAAAAAAGGAGAAAAGTTTCTGATGGTATGGGCCCTTTAATATTTGTCATTATGCGTCCCCAGTCACTGTAGACTCTGTGGCGCCCTTTGGTTTTCGTGTCATGTCGTGGGTAGTGTATGTAGTGTATGTAGGGTGTAGGGTGTGTAGTGTGTGTAGGGTGTAGTGTGTGTAGTGTGTAGGGTGTATAGTGTCTAGGGTGCAGGATGTAGTGTGTAGTGTGTAGGGTGTAGGGTATGGTGAGTAGGGTGTAGTGTGTAGGATGTAGTGTGTAGAGTATAGTGTGTAGTGAGTAGGGTGTAGTGTGTAGGATGTAGTGTGTAGAGTGTAGTGTGTAGGGTGTAGTATATAGTGTGTAGTGTGTGTGATGGAGTGTGTATAATGTGTAGTGTATAGTGTGTAGGGGTAGTGTGTAGTGTGTAGCGTATAGCGTGTGGTGTGTAGTGTGTAGGATGTAGTGTGTGTAGTGTATAGTGTGTAGGTGTAGTGTGTAGCGTATAGCGTGTGGTGTGTAGTGTGTGTAGTGTATAGTGTGTAGTGTGTAGGGGTAGTGTGTAGTGTATAGGGTATAGCGTGTGGCGTGTAGTGTGTAGGAAGTGTGCACGCCTAACCAGCTCTGTTGAGTAATTTGGAACACGACCGGGATGTTTACACATTTGTTGCTAGGATACACAGCAAACACATACACACGTCTGGAGCTCAAAAAAGACTCGAAACACACAGAGCGGTTCTTTAAACTCAGACTCTGAGCAGGTCTGAGCGTGTGTGTGGAGTCTGAGGGAGTGTGTGTGAAGTTTGAGGAGTGTGGGGAGTGTGTGAAATCTGAGTGAGTGTGGAATCTGAGGGAGTGTGTGGAGTCTAAAAGGAGGGTATGTGGAGCCTCAGGGAGTGTGTGTAGAGTGTGTGTGGAGTCTGAGGGAGTGTGTGTGGAGTTTGAGGAGTGTTGGGCGTGTGTGGAGTCTGAGGGAGTGTATGTAGAGTGTGTGTGTGTGTGGAGTCTGAGGGAGTGTGTGGTGTGTGTGGGAGTGATGCCTCTCCTGAAAGCCCATCCGAAGCCCGAGACCCTGGTGAAACTGTGGGACAAAGCGGCGGAGCGGAGCGGTGTCCGCAGCACGGTGTTCTGGGTGAGCGGAGAGGAATACAGAGGAGAGTGGCTGAACAACAAAAAACACGGTACACACTCACACACACACTGCAGCATTATTCAATTAATTGTAATACATCTGAATTATTCTGAGGTTATCCTATAATACAGCGTTGCTCACTAGAGACAAGATATGATGATATAAGATAAGATAAGATAAGATAAGCTATGGTAAGGTGAGATAAGATAATTCACACTGTTACAGCAGCAAAGTGAACAGAACAAGAGAAGTAGAAGCAGCAAAACCTATAAAATCTATACCATATAACAGTATAATATACAAAATCCTCTGCACTACATAAAAATATAAATCTGTATGTATGTATGTATGTACATAGTGGGACAAATATACACAAATATCATTAAAGGGCCCATGACCTACCAGTCAAAAGTTTTAGCACACACTGAGATTTTCTACATTTGCATGTTACTTAATATTTACTAAGTCACTATTCTTGACTGTTTTCTTTTCTTCAAACTTCCAGTATGTTCACAATTTAAGTTCCTTTCTTAGCCAGAAATATTTTTCCAGAAGTATTTTTGATTAATATTTTTTATACTGTGGATCAAGTGCTATTAAGTGATGAAAGCGCGAATGAGTGCATTTAAAGTTAAAGGACCGTCTAGAATTTGACTCTGCATCACCACACAACCAGTAATAATAATAGGATGTCAGACATATACTTTTACCAATGAAACCTGGCCCTTTAAGGTGGACCAGACTTGTGGATGTGGTTTAGGACACAGTATGACTTACTGTGCGCTGTAAAAATGAACTGAACTTTAGTGTGGAGCCAAACGCTGTGACGCCTTTTTACACAACAGGGTCTGTTTTCACAAACCGCCTCAGTAGCAGGAGCAGGAGCAGGAGTGCTGATCTAGAGTCAGTTTCTATGACATCATAAATATGGAGGAATCCACTCAACAGAGTGTGGATTTGGATGTAACCTCAGATCACTTTTTCTGAACTCCCCTCTCTAGGCTCTGCCAACTGTGTTGTACTGCAGTAAGGTGAATCTTTAGACCGAAAGCCACTTTCAGTCTAATGAGACACTGCAGTACCTCACTTTACACACACACACTTACGTTCTCTCTTTGTGTGTGTGTGTTTCATATTAGACTGACTATATTTTTTGTCACCTTATCCTCACAGCAGTGCAACAAATTAGTGGGCATGGCCTGCTGTGTGCGTATATGTGTGTGTAACTGTAGTGTTTCTGCAGGTAACGGGACTCAGGTGTGGAGGAAGGCTGGAGTGCTGTATGATGGCGAGTGGAGGTGTGGGAAACGGGAGGGATTTGGAACTCTGAGTAAACTCCACCCCCTCTCTGATGAATATGTGAAGGTGTACACAGGGGAGTGGAAGAACGGCAGAAAGGAGGTGAAACAGACGCCTCCTTTTAAAGGGCCCACAGCACACTTTGCCTGTTTGTAATTTGCTCTCCATGTTGTAGACTGAATGGGCGGGGCTAAACTGCTGTTGACCGAATGGGCAGAGCTAAAATGCTGTAGGCTAAATGGGTGGAGCTAATCTATTGTAGACTGAATGGGTGGGGCTAAAATGCTGTAGACTAAATGGATGGGACTGTGTCATGTGTGTCAAACTGTTATTTTTAAAAGTGAGAAATATCTGGTTTTCCATTAAATGTTCTCTTTAAATGTGAATAAATGTGTGTGTGTGTGTTTGTGTTTAGGGTTTTGGGACGCAGTTCTATAGTCCTGATTCGTGGTATGAGGGTCAGTGGGTGGAGCATCAGCGGAGCGGCTGGGGCAGAATGTTCTTTTCAAATGGAGACGTTTATGAAGGAGAGTGGCTGAAGAACAAACCACACGGACACGGAGTTCTGAAACTCGGTATAACCCACACACACACACACACACTCACACAAACATGCAGGTCACCAGTTTCTTCTAATTTTCCACCTTAAATGGTGCAGAAGTTTCAGGTCAAACAGAATGGATATGGTGAATCAAAGTGTTTGCATGTCTTCAGTTTCTCTAATAGACTTGTTTATGCAGTTTCTGAGCCTGTACAACTCAGTTATCTGAAGTGTGTGTGTGTTAAAGCGAATGAGAACAGGTACGAGGGCGGCTGGAAGGATGGTCAGAAGCATGGACGCGGGCGGTTTTTGTTCCGGGACCAAGGGCAGCTGTATGAAGGGTTCTGGGTGGATGGTGTGGCGAAGTGCGGGACGGTGTGTGACTCCGGAAGAGAGCAGGCAGCGACTCCCACGTCCCTCCCCCTCCCCCAGGTGAGCCTCATCCCTAAACTTCAGTGTACCTTGACCTCTGACTGTGTGGATGAGTCTAGATCACAAATTCCCAAAATTTTGAAACACAGCCGCCCACCCTGACCACCAATCACAACTCAGCACACAATCACTCCACCTGTTTTGTTAATTTCACACATGGAACACACTGAACATACTGAACACACTGAACATACTGTACACATACAGAGAGCACAGGGGGTGATATGACAGTTGGTTCATCTAGGAAGAGCTCTATAATGCTTTCTAACGGGAATCCAGATCCAGTCCTTAACTCCGGTTTGGTGTTGAGAACAGATTGGTGATTTACCTGCTCAAGCACACCTGGATCATCTCACCTGTTCTTCTCCAGGATTAGTGAAAGTGTTTGGATAGGAACCACCCAACTATCCTGGACACCACACCTTCAGAACCAGAGCTGCACTCCTCCTGTACCAGAGGGAGAACAGTACAGGAGTGTGTGTGTGATCCAGGTGTGCTCTATTCTCAGGTGCAGCTGAAGGACCCTGAGTGTGTTCTGAGGGAGGGGCTGGAGAGCTGCTCTCAGATCAGAGAGGATTCATAAAACCATTCGGACAGAACAGCTTGTCAACACACACACACATACATCCATGCACATTCACTGATCCTCTCACATCCCTGTAAAAAATAAACCTTCTAAATAAAGGACATTGTCCCCAGAAACTGTTTACTGTCCAGATTTTAAGCGTAAAAGTGTTTTAGTGATCAGAGTAAAAGCAGACATGTTTACTGCAATAAAGGACGTTGATTAATGACTGAACCATCTGATTATTAGTTTTATTCAGTAGTTTGTTTAACTGATGTTTAGAGCTGCTCTCAGACACACACACACACACACACACTCACAAATATAAACACTCCTTCACATCAGATTCACTTTATTATGATAAATGAATGAAAAAGGTGTTACAGCTAATCCATCATCACCCTCGTGCACGTACACACACACTCTCTCGCACACTAAAACAGTAATAACTGTAATTGCTTCTGGCAGTAAAAACCACGGGTTCATGTAAACAGAGATGTTTTCAGGTCATCCATCCCACACACACATCAACACTTTAACACACTAATAATCAAAATTACTGTTAAACTCAACAATGCTGCCAGATCCTCCTCTCTTTCACACACACAGGGGACAGTTATATTGAGAGATGGGGGAGAAGGAGGACCACCCTACCCACCCAGAGAGAGAGGACAGTTATACTGAGTGATGGGGGAGAGGGAGGACCACCCCACCCATGCTGAGAGAGAGAGGATAGATTTACTGAGTGATAGGGGAGAATGAGGACCACCCAGAGACAGAGAAGACAGTTATACAGAGAGGACTGCTGTGGGGGTTGAACTGAGGATCTTCTGATGAAGATAATTTAGGATAGATATAAACAGGATGTTAGTGTTACACCTAAATTACATTTAAATTAATTTCCTCACGATTAGCCCTGTTTTTCCAACACAAGAGTCTTTTACACATTATCAAAATGCTTCTGTAAACATTGAACTTCGATAAAGTGCTTGCCAGATTGAACCTTCTCTATCAAAAATCTATAAAATCAGTACAAACAGTAAACATTACGATCAGTCTTTTGGCACCAATATTCATAAGAGCAGAGAGCTGAGGGCTCTGAAGGACTCGATTAAAGCAGGTTTTAGTCTGAAGAAACTGAAATATAAACAAAAGCACAACAGCAGGGTGAAGATTTACACAATAACATACCAAAGAACACAGAACCAGAAATAGAGACACGGGTACGAGTAAAGTTGCTGCTGGAATAAAATACTGTCTGTCTGGGGGATTAAGAAAAAATAAACAGCACAATAACCATCAACAGTTCATAAAGTGTTTCTCTGCTGAACCTGTAATCATCATCGTCATCGTCCTTACAGCAGTAGACAATCTATAGAGCTGCGTTTACATTGCAGGACTGCGCCGATCTGATTCTTGGACTGAAATTATCAGAGATTCTTAGACCCGTAAAACTGTAAATACTGTAAAAACTGCTGTCTTTTTTACTGCATTATTCAATTTTGGTTGGAAACGGTAGAGTTCAATTCTAAAACAGAAAATTATCCAATCAGGATGTTTGTCTCAGAGGGATCTAGGCAGCTGTAGCTATGCATTGCTCTCCCATTGGTCAGTGCTTCAGGAGCTGGACTGAATTAATCACCTGCATTATTAGGAAGAGGAATCAGCCAATCACGTCACTCTACACCACTCTAGAGGTTCTGAGATATTGTTCTGCCAAAGTTTTGAGAAGCTTTTGGTCCTAAAACTAAACCCATTCATGGTGGAGGGATACATGCAGGGCATTGTGAGGCAAAATAGTCCCCAAAGAAAAGTGATCTAGTTCAGATTCACTATTTAACCATCATCAACATCTATATAAACACTCTTGAGACACACGGAGCTTCACTGGGGTTCGACAGTGAATAAAACGGCTGGATTTGTGTTGGAGACGTCTGGTTCCATTCTTCACAGTGCAGGTGAAATCAGAGTCTCAACAATCATCCGTTTCACACCAAACACACTATGTTTATGAACACTGAGGTATGGGGGAATTTTGGTTTCCCTTTAAGATGTGACTGTAACTTTGACCCACAGAGGAGAGAAAACCAGCAGAATAGAACATCAGAACTCAGAACAGAGCAGTAAGATCTGTAATGTGAACACAGCGTCAGACACACACAGACACACACACCCACACACACAGAAGGTCTGATGTTAAATATGTGCATGCGGAAAGGGGTGGGTCCAGTTATGAAACAGGATTAGTTTCCCAGAGGAGCTGCAGAAGAGTCTGGGTAATATGACGGGCTGTGTGGGATCTGATTGGCCGATTGGTTCGGGATGAAGGGATAAAGTATCTGTGTAATTTACCTAACAGAGCCAGAGTCAAAGGTCACCCTACATTTAGCGGGAATGATCTGGGGAAAATATTAATCTGTGTAACCACCATGGTAACCATACGATTCTATCGCAGTATTTGTTCCACGATACGAAATTACTGGTAGACGGCGCGTTCAGGACAGGATTTCAGGAAAAACATCAGAGTAGATAAAAATTGATCAAATACAAATAATAATAAATAATAAACGCTAGATATAATTTTTGCCCAGAAGATCCATTGGTCTGATCTTCTGTCCACTGAGTGTAGATCTCCAGGCTGAAAGCTATTTGTGTCTGTGCTGTACATCAGGGGTTTGCGGTTTGGGGTTTTGGGGCTTGGACGATTGGCAGTTTCAGGGGTTTGGGTTTTTTTGAGGTTTCAGTATTAGGGTTATTTGAGCTTTTGGCTATTTTAGTGTTTGGGGTGGTTTTTGGGAGTATGAAGGTTTAGTTGTTCAGGAGTTTGGTGGTCTGGAGGTTTGGTGGTTTTGGGGGTTGGGTGGCTTGCATGTTTGGTGGTTCTGGAGGTTTGGTGGTTTGGTGGCTTGGATGTTTGGTGATTCAGGGGTTTCTGATTTAAGCTGATAAAACTGCTATATTACCACAGCAGAACACCAGAGGAGATGAGATGAATAAAACCACAGCTGGTATTTGATCTTCCTTGATCGACCACCATAAACCCTGCCCCTCCAGAATTCTGCTGACTCAGCACCGCCTCTGGGAAACAACCCATTTCATGCCAGGGCTTCAGGGTCACTGTGACGTTGGAGATTGCAAGACTGAAGCATCTTCCCGTTGGTCCAGTTCATTCTGGAGGTCCTCCAGCTCCTCCAGCTCCTGAAACTGGCGGTCGGTTTTGTGGCTGACAAGCGAGCGGTAGAAGTGGACGGCGAAGACAATGAAGATGAGCCCGAAGGGCACCATGATGGAGGTGGAGGTGATGGCGGCGGCCACCCCGGCGGGCATGGTGTCATTCTTCTGCTGCCGCGGCCGGATAGGCAGGAACTTCACCCAGCAGAGCAGCACCACCTCGGCCAGGAAGAGCAGCGTACCAATGACGGTGGAGAAGGCCCAGGCCAGCTCGATGTGGCGCTGCATCCGCTCGTGAGGAGACTCACGCACCGAGTTCAGGTTGTGGACGTTGCTGACGGCCTCGATGTTGGGCAGAATGCAGGTGCTGATCATCAGAGCAAAGAGATGAACGGCCACCAGAACCGTGGTGCAGGCGCTGAAGGCGATCAGCAGCCCGGGGGGATAGTCATGACTGGTGTCCAGCTGGACCTCAACCATCGCCACCTAAACATTAAACACACACACAGTGACTGTCCTGATGAAGACTGAACCTCAGCTGGAACCAGGGCTGCAGGATACAGACAGAATATTAGTACTGCGATTTTACTGCTACATATCGTAATTGCAATTCCTTCCAATAAACCGAAGGGCTGATATCATTTTTCTGGAATTAAAAAGGCTTAAAGTCTGTAAATATTCACAGCCACACCCACAGTCCATATATGGAAACCAAGCTGCAAAAACAGCCATTTTTCAAATCAGTTTCTGTGACATCACAAAACCAACACATTTTAATGTCTCCCACAGCGGTTTAGCCTCGCCCATTCATGCTGAGGTTCTAAGGAGTGTTTCAGCTCCGTACTGAGATAATACAGCTCAAACAATTAGAACAGAGCTCATTTACATATGTCAGCCTTAAAGGTGGAGTAATAAAAACAGCCTGTTTAATAAAATGAAGCTGGTTGTGTAAAAATGAATTAGGTAATCTTTTTCGTTCACAAACCCACATAAATGAAACAGAAGGAAAACGTAGAATATGGGCCTTTTAAAAACACCTCAGCCTATCAGGGACTTGAACGGTTAAAGATTAATAATCAGACTTTTGTCTGATTACACAAAGACCTCAATTCATCAGAACACCCGGTAACTCACCTGGAGCTGTGATTGGTCACCCTGTCAGAAACACTGAGACTGGTTAGAGGCTCATTTGCATATTGCAGTCCCCTCCCCCCACTTAATGTTCTCCTCAGATCCATGCTGTTGGTGGTCAGTACCAACCAAAAGTGCTTCAGATCGTTCTAAACCACGTCCATGTCTGATTCACCTTAATGAGGAATTTCAGTTCATTTTTACAGCTCACAGTAAGTCATACTGTGTCCTAAACGACATCCACAAGTCTGATCCACCTAAAAGAAGAGCTGGATGTGGTTTGAGTGTCCAGAGAAGTCCTGGGTTTGTGTTTACGGTAAAAGGTTTGGTACTAACTTCTAGTGTTAGCGATGTAAGCCTCTTACCTCCCGTTCTGAATTAAAGAAGATAA
The DNA here is from genome assembly GCA_037577275.1 of Bryconaethiops microstoma. Lineage (NCBI taxonomy): Eukaryota > Metazoa > Chordata > Actinopteri > Characiformes > Alestidae > Bryconaethiops > Bryconaethiops microstoma. Next base: position 334,827 of record JBBJLS010000036.1, read on the forward strand.
ATTTGGACTGAAATGTGACTGACTGACACATCTGGGGGATTTATTTTTCACCATACTCTTCCTTTAACAGCCCCAGGCCAACTCCTCTTTGCTGGTGTACAGTTAGAGACTGCAACCTGCGTGTTGATGCCCAGTGCGTGTGTGAGACACCAGGTGTTTCTGATAAAGTGGCCAGTCTGGTGGGTTCCTTGAGGTCTGTCTCTGAAGTTCAGCAGCAAAAACCAGTTAAACTTAAACTTGCTAGAGGAGACTCTCTTTCTCGCCCACTCCCTCTCTGTAGGTTTTAGTGTTTTTCACTGCAGAGCTGCATACAGAAATGTGAAATAAGTGTGTGTGTGTGTGTGTGTGTTTCCTCACCATGGCGAATCCTGACAGCAGTGCTGATGTTCTGATGATGTGGCTTGTGTGTGTGAGTGTGTATGTGTATATGTGTATGAGTGTGCGTATGTATGGTGTCTGTGTGTGTGTATGGCGTGTATGAGTCTGTGTGTTTCCTCACCATGGCGAATCCTGACAGCAGTGCAGATGTTCTGCTGGAGGCTTTGAGTTTGGCTCTGCTAAGGTACAGTTTTCTCCAGGACAGAACCTGCAGTGAGCGCGCGCTGCTCATCCTGATCCTCGGCGCGCTCCACAACACGGTCCGCGTGCTCCTGCCGCAGTCCTGAGCCAAGGAAGCGGGGGGCGCATGCGCAGAAACACACACACACACACACACACACACACACACACACACACACACACGCGCGCGCGCGCGCGCGCGATCCCCCCAAAACAAAAGGCGGGGGTTTCCAC
>JBBJLS010000036.1:335718-349611 GCA_037577275.1 Bryconaethiops microstoma
TATTATACTGTTTTCTAGCAACAGTCATTAAATGTGGAAAAATGCAGAACAGAGGTAGACAGTAATAAATAGATAATTGTGCAAACAATACCAGACAGAGAAAGTGCAGTTACGGGAGTTGTTTAAGGCAGAACAGTGCAGTTTGTATGTTCAGAGAAGAAAGAAGTTCAGGTCAGTTTGTGGGTCTATTGCGGAGTACATTATGTTTTAGATTTTACTGTTTATTTATATATTATTAATCATGTATTGTTGTTAAGGAGAAAAATGAGAGCTGTTAGAGAAAAGAGGGGAATACAGCTCATAATGTGAAAGTCAGGACTGAACAGTGGTGTGGAATGAAGTGAAAGCAATAATAATGAACTGTAAGAAAAAAAGAAAAGAAAGAAAGAAAGAAAAAAAATCCGATTTGACAGGTCAAAAATCAAAGGTCCAGAGATCAGATTTAAAGTAATCTATAAATGTGACTTGAGTCAGATTTCATGATTCTTTGTGGCCTCCAGAACATCAGACCTGCTGACCAATCAGATCAGAGCAGCATGTCAGAACACAGTTATACTCAAACACTGTCAAATTCAGGATGCTGGTTTGACGCACATGTTTAATAACTTGTAAGCTAGTTAGCACGAAGCTAATAAGTGATTCTGCACAAAAATCCTGCATGTTTCTGTATTCTTTCGTATTGCTTTATTTATTAAACCCTACTTTTATTCTATATTAATTTTATGGTACCTTTTATTGCTTACTCATCTTTTTTCGCTTTTACGCATATCTCTTATGACCTCTGTGTGATGTGCCGGACACATACACACGCCTTACCTCGCCTTGTTAGTTTTAGTCTGGTAGCTTCAGTGCTAAAACATGTCTAGGCTGGGATAAAATAGCTTTAACTTAATCTTAAATCTTACTTTTATTCTGTATTAATTTTATAGTTTACTGAATGCTATGTGTGCCCTTTGGACTCCCTGCCTCGCACCCACTAGTCCCAGGATAGGCTCCAGGTACCCACGACTCTAGTAAAGTGCTCATTTGTCATACATGAACACACCACAGCACACAGTGTGAAAAGTGTGTAATTCTTTCTCTGGAAGCAGTATGTGGGAACAGTACCTCACTCAAGGGTACCTCAGTGGTGCCACTAGAGGTCCTGGGATTCAAATTAATGACCTTCTGATTGCAGGGGCAACTCCCTAGGCCACCAGCTGGCCCCTAGTGAGGATTGAGTGGTTACAGAAAGTGAGTGAGTGAGTGAGGGTTAGCTTTTGTGCTCATTTCTGTAAGGCACGCTGAATGACCTCTGCGTGATAAATGTGATTTGCCTTGCATTGTTAGCTTTAGCCTTGTAGCTCCAGCGCTTGTAGCTCCAGCGCTTGTAGCTCCAGCGCTTGTAGCTCCAGCGCTTGTAGCTCCAGCGCTAAAGACATAGTTTGGCAAAAAGACATGTCCAGGTTCTCCCCATTTTATCCAGGCTGGGAAAAACTGGTCATTTTACTTTTTGCCAAACTATGTCTTTAAATGAGCTGTGGGTGTGAATGCTGAGGGGTTCTTCACCTTGCCAGTGGTGTTTGTAGTCGCAGGTTCTGGACAGGGCGATCATGATGGCGAAGAGGAGCGGCGTGAGGAAGGCACAGAGCCTCCAGGCCCTCCCCCGACCGGCCAGACTGAAACAGTGCAGCTTCCCCGCGATGTACAGCGCCGTGAAGCCCAGACCCGCAAACGCAACTGAGTAGAGAACAACACAGTAAGACATCACATTATTCTTGTGTGCAATATCTTATTACGTGCAATAGTCTTACCATGTGAAATATCAGTACTTATATCAATATCACCAATCTACTACTGATCTCCATTTGTGTCACTAGTAATTCACTTCACTGTGTCATTTATCTATAGTATTTATACTCAGCATTTGTGAATATAGTAGTGTATTTCTTATTGAGTTTTTATTGGATTTATTCATACTTTATAGTTTATATTATTCTTGTCTATGTGCAGTTGAAACAAACCATTTCCTCTGGGAAATTGTTTTCTGATTCACAACTCAGCACAGTGAATCCCAGGCACATAATCCTAGTCATCACTGTTAAATTTACAGGCCACTTTATCAGAAACCCCTCGCGTGTAGCTCTGCCCTGCTGGTGAATGTGAGCTTCTCCAGACCTTCATCAGGGATCACTTTCTGAGCACCACCCCAATATCTGCACACCAGTGGCTCTGTGGACAGAAACTGGTTTCTAATAAACTGGGCAGTGACAGGAAGCACAAGCTGGCTGTTTCCAGTAAAGTGGCCAGTGAGTGTGTACTAATGTTAAACTAGCAGTGAAATTACAGGATGAATGTCCGCTGGGGAAACTCTTCCTGCCCTCCATAACCACTTCCGGATCTCCACTACAGCGCAGCTCCGGGTTCATCTGACCATCCGGAAAACAGCGGTAGAAGAAGTCAGGACGTGGTCTGCAGGAGAAGAGAGAGAGAGACCCAACATATCACTGTACAGAGGAGAAAACCCTGAGGAGTGTAAGGGAAAATCAATATATTCACTTAGAATCAAAGGAAAATCAGTATATTCACTATATGATTCGTACTTAATTAACCATTTAGTTATTCCTTATATAACACTTACGCCTGTGTTTTATGTAAGACACATATGTATTCTTCATATAATACTCATAAGTAGTGGAATGTTTAGCAACTAAATCATTAAGGTAGTGTGGCCAGTCTTGGAGCCACTAGGGCTAGTAGCTTCAGGTCGTGTTCAAGGTTGTGGTCATGGGGTCGCACCATGTGCAGTGCGAAGCCATAACATACGAGGAGACTGACGCCTCCTTGAAAGGGACTTACAGCGATCCCTCATGCAAAGGCTAAATGAACCATAGACTAGTCACCAGAAAGCACTTGTTCAGGGCCGCTGTCATGGAGCCTCACTGTGAAAAGCCATAACATAGGTTCCGGCTGGAACCTCTTCATGGGGGTTAGAAGCTCATAGGGGGGCTCGTAGAGCATCTTGATGCGAGGGAGGCGCCATGAACTACAACCCAGTTAGATAATGTGTATGATGTTTTGAAGGTATAAAGGGTCCTCTACTGAAGAATAAAGGGACTTTTTTCAGAGAGGATCTTCAGAATCCAGGACTGCCCTGGGTGATGAAAAACTTTCTCCTTCAGCAAAAGAAAATAAAGTCTTTGTTCTGAGCGAAGAAGCACCTTTGTCAGTGTGCTGATTTTCTGATCCTGGACAGGAGCTTCAGAGCTTTATATTCAGCCAGCTCTTATTACACAGCAGGACGTCCAGGACTGATGGTTAGGCTATGTTCTCTCTCACTCTCACACTCACTCTCACACTCACAGAGTATTATGCAAAAGTCTTCATATTTTGCTTCCAGAGATTCAGACTTTGTTGTATTTTTAATGTGGTCTTCAGGAACAGTTCTTCAGGCTTCCTGAAGGACTTTCAAAGAAACTCATTTTCAGTCCAGTGCCTAAAACTGGTCAGGTAGATCCACCCACAGTTAATGCACTAAAACAGTGCAGTTTCATTCAACAATTCCTTTCAAATTTCCCAAAATTATTCAAATCAGCATTATTTATGAAGCTGGGCCAGCTGTGATCATGTAAAAGTAACTGATCTCTCCTCTGATCGTCCCCATCCCCATAGAAATGAAGCTGACTGGAGGCAAATATTTGGGACTGAGTTGTGACATCTCAACCCTGACAAACTCAAATCAAGCCATTTATGCAGCTCAGTTTCCATATGTGGACTGAAGAGTAAACATACTGCATTCTTAGTAAAAAAGGGAGAAAACAATCATACTTCAAAAAAATGCTATTTTATGATACAAAGGTCAAAGGTCAGACTGAGGGGTCAGTGGGTTTAGACTGTTTCTGCTCTTACCTGCCCACAGCGAGCTTCACCGCATTCGTGAAAACTCCGTTCAGCACCAGGGTCAACGTCACAGCTGAGGAAACACACACACATACACACACAAACCTGATATTAAGTCTGATGTCCTTCAGCAGCATCAAATATAAGCTATGACATTAAAAAAACGTGTGTGTGTGTGTGTGTGTGTGTGCGTGCGACAGAAGATGCAGAGAACCCAATCTGTGCACCTGTATGGTCAGAGGAGCATATAAAGTGGACTATGAATGGAGGACCACCAACCGTGAGGACCACCAGTCTCAGATCTTCACTCACTAGTCCACTTTATCTGCTATTCTGACCATCCAGGAGCTCACGCTTGTGTTTTTCAGACCCACCCAGAGACGCCTCTTTAACGTCCCCCTTCTCGGTTTGCTGCAGGAAGGCGAACAGGAGGATGGTGACGAGCGGCGTGAAGAGGGCGATGCTCTATAACACAGAGAAAACATTCCAGAAGCCAAATTAAACTGTGGTTAATTCCTGAAACACAGAGAAACAGACCCACTTACGAACATGAGGGAGGTGGGAACGCGGTCGTTCGTCACATGTCGGAACTTATAGAGCCACAGTTCCTCCGGCTGGATCTCCCGGCTGAACGGCGTCAGCTGCTCTGTCACCCTGGAAACACAGCAGATCCACCTCTAACACTGCAGAACATCATTTATTTACCATCATGAACATCCATATAAACACCCAGAGACACGTGGAGCTTCACTGGGGATCGACAGTGAATAGAGAACGGAACAAAAGGCATGTCCTGCAGAACTATTCCTGAAGACAGGAAAGCATGTCTTAGAGAGGTCAGGCTGTGAACGCTGGTCAAAACAGCAAAGCAGCAAAGAGTTGCTGGAGCTCATTTGGAACTTGTGGGACTCCAGCTCGTTCCTGCAGCTGAATGGGAGACAGATGTGGACACTGGGGAGGACGCACTTTTTCTTTGGACGCACTTTTGAAGAAGCTTGGGATCATTCTCCTAATGAAGAATGAATTTTTATCCGATATGTATGATATGTAAACCAGAAGGAACTGTGTAAAGTTAAACAACTGAGTGATACTTTTCTTTTTTATGATCAACACAAAGTGAATGTCTGTCAATAAAGACAGTCCTGATTTGTCTCTTCAAAACCAATAGTTGAAACATTTGTAGTATATTTCTCACGTTTTCTTATAATACAATTTTGAAAGGACAGCACTTCCGAGGGCAGGCCCAAACGTCCGGCCTGCAGAGTGCATGGGTGTGTGTGTCCATGTGTGTGTGCGTGTGTATGTATTTTTTTTCTGTTTTATGTTTATGGCACTCCTGTGTGAACGTGGTGAATGAGTGGCTGGAACGTTCTCATCTCCCTTTATTAATAAAGTGATTTTATTATGTACATATAAGTTGCATGTTTTTGGGTGCATTAACAGCAGCTGTGCGAAGACTCACAGGAACACAGCGAGGAGCAGCAGACGGACGACAACTTCAGCGATGAACCTGGTATCCATACTCTTCCTCATCTTCAGGACAGGTGTGTCAACTGCCCCTGCACCCTGAGGGTCAGGAGGTCAGCAGGGTTATTCCGAGGTTACTCAGGAGAACCGAGGAGCATTTCAGAAAACTTCCATAAAAAAAAAAAATGTCCCATTGTCCTGCACCAGCTTTAAAGAGCCCATCTCATGAAAAACAATAACCTACCTCATGTTTCTTATTCTAAGGAAGTCTGATTGATGTCAGTTTCAAAACATGACGTTTGATTGAAATACAAGCCAATCACAACACAACTCATTTGGATAGGTCTGTCTAAAAGGAACAGTAACATAAAAAGGCTGTTTAAATCATTTTAAAAATAGGATATGGGCCCTTTAAATACATTTTAGTGTTTTTCCAACTCATCCCAACCCTCACTGAGCGCATTCCACCAAAAGTTCCTGCATAATTAAGTGTTTTAGGTGTTCTTCTGGAGAAACTCCCTTCACAGTTTCAGTGAATGGAACCAGATGTCTGCCCCTAAAATCTCCTCACAGAAAGTTATTCCATCAAATGATTACAGTTGCAGCACCTGACACTTAAGACATTGTTCTACCAGAGTTTTGAGAAGCTTTTGGCACTAAAACTAAACCAATTCATGGTGGAGGGACCCATGGAGCGTATTGTAAGGCCAAATAGCCCCAAAAGAAAAGTGATTTAGTTCAGATTCCCTATTTCCCCCCATAATCAACATTCATATAAACACTCAGAGACACATGATGCTTCACTGGTAGGTCCATAGTGAACAAAAGAGATCTATTTGCTTCAAAAACTACTGGTTGCATTCAACTCCACTGTAAAGCAATCCTACTTCAATCCCATCCACTAACATTATGGGTGAATTTTCCCCTTTAAAAAATGTTACCTTTCCCTTTTAAAGATCAAAGAGAGCCCTAAAGGTCCAGTTTAACAGGAAAGATTTGATGAAATGCTTTTTGAATTTAAAGGCCTTTAGAGACCTTAGAATAAGTTTATTATAAAAGACAAAAAAACAAAAACACAAATTTAAACACCAAACCAGGACAAAGGGCACTGAGTGAAGGAGGAAAGTGATCTTGGGACCCCAAAAAAGGGAGATTAGTGACGGAAAGGAAGGTGAGGAAGTGATAGATGATGTTTGAGAGAGAAAAAAAAGTGAAAATTGTAAAATGACCCAGAAAGATTAAGTCGTAAAGTGGACTGTACTGGATGTTAGAGGCCAAAAATGAGGTTTAAAATTAGTTTTTTTTGTTCCCCCGTTCCATCTTGAATAGTGCTGCAGTTCCTCAGGCGTGCGATTGAAACAGCAGCACTATTCAAGGTGGAACGGAGGAATGGAGCTAAAAGACGTGGAAAAAGCCACGTGTTCCAAGCTTACGAGCACCAAACACGGCACTACGTTCTTCTTCATCATCTTCATCATCACCATCATCATCATCATCATCATCCTCCTCCTCCTCCTCCTCTCTGCCTTCTCTCCGTGTCGCGCGCTCTCGTACAGACCTGCGCTTCCGTTCCGTTCTCGTCTCACCCTGCGGCGCACGGCCACGTTGGGTTCTGTCATGAACTTAGAACCCGCTGTGTCCGTTCCAACATCTCCCAGGACTCTTCATAACCAGGACATCACGATCTTCAGTCCTGATCGTGAACAACCAGCACGAAAAAAACCGGAGAAACAGGCCCCACGGACACGTCACGATAGAGAAGAGCCTGCACTCTCAGGAAGGGGGCGTTCCAATCCGCTCACACGTGTACACTTGTGCACTTGGACACTTGCGCACTTCCACACCTGTACACTAGCACACTTGTGCACTTGTACACGTGCGAACTTGCACACTTGTAAACGTGCAGACTTGTATATTTGCAAACTTGTACGCTTGTACACTTGCACACTTGGTGCCTTGTTTTTAGACTTCAGTAAACACTCAATGCTCAAACCAGCCACTGCAATATGCAAATGACTCCATAACATTTTTTCCTGTTCTGATCATCTCATTAGTTCTTCTCTGTCATCTTTCTCTAAAAACGTAAGTAAAATGATTTTAAGCAGGTGTGGCCAGTGCAGAAGTAGGTGTGGTCAACGCAGGTGTGGCGAAATAAGGCATGGCCAATTTGGGTGTGGCTAGGGAAGGTGTGGCCAAAGGACGCAGGGCCGGCGGGTATATAACACAACCACAATGAAAGAAGAAACATATTTTTATGCTCATTACTTACTTTCCTTTTTAAAAAATGTTTTAGTTAAACAAAAAAAGTGCCACAAAGTGTACTTTAAGCAGTGCTGTAGAAGAAAATGGAGGAACATTGTGATCCTGGAGGACTATTGTTTTAATTCACTATGTAAATTGTATATGCTTAAAATGACAAACACCTGTTTGACTTGAACATTACAGCAGTTTTCCACTCTTAACTCTTGCAGTTCATTCTGCCCCTCTGAAAGTGTTTAGCCTCGTCTCCTGACTGTGAGGAGTTTTAGGGATTTTTATAGACTGTTTTCATGTCCGTCCAGCTCGCTTTCGACGGGTCAGCTTTGGTAGAAAAGAACATCCCTTTAGCTTCCCTTATCTTTTAGCTGCTCTCATTAAAATATTATTAGTGAAGCTCTGGGATGCTCTGAAACCGGAGGAAGATGTGTAGGGGTCATGACCTCATGGGCCACTGTCCTTATTGAGACTTCAGCAACTGGGATATGTGGGGTTATGCCTGGGATGGGGAGGGGATGTCATGTAAGCAGCTGTGCAGTAGGTGGTGGCATCACTGACTGGAGATCCTGGGTTCGATTCCCGGCTGGGACATTCATGGTCTGCCTTACTTGTTTATAATTCCTTATTTTTTATCATTCCTTTAACCGCATTAATTAAATGAACATTTTGGTCCTGTAGTCCTCCCTGAAAACATGACTTTCGTCCCCACCCCAAAACATCTGATTTGTTTTTGATGTCCGCATATTAGTGGGCAGGGCAAAAAAAATATTAACCTATATCATAGGCCCAGAAAAATAACTATTAAACCAAAAGAACTAGAGTGAATTGACGGAAAGTGACCCTATAAAGACCATAACACCCCCTTCCACCAAACAACAGGGTAGATTTGTATGCTATGGACAGCATTGTGCAAAAGTCTTGAGCCTGCCCTCATTTCTTTCTGTTTTGCTTTGAATCACCTAGTTGGTGCAAAAATACTGATTTATTCCTGTCATGTATGTGTGAGGGGGGCTCAAGACTACACAAAACTGTATAATTTATGGAGAAAATATGACCTGCATCACAAATGGCACCTCCCTCCCTACATAGCGAGTTATTAAATATTCCAAATGGCACTTTTTAGGCGTTAGGGGATGGTATTTTAAGGCCTGATGTTTAAGTGCTCCATATAAGGAATAAGGAGACATCTGGGTTTCAGCCCTGGTGTTTTTAAAGTACATTTACATACATTCTCTCTATCTTCACTGTCCTTTTGGCCCGAAGAGATAAACACCTTTCCCAGGGTTAACACACTAATGCAGCATTTCAGAGTGCGTCTGTGTGTGTGATCAGTGTGAGCTTGTGGGTCTCCACGTGAAACCCCAGTGGCACCCAGACTAGTGTAGCACAAGCCTAACATGAAATTCTGTCCTGATTAAGTCCCAGTTTTCTAAACAATGAGTCATCAAACCATTAACAGAAGTTACTCAAACACAGACGCCTGCCTCTAAAATCTCCCTCACAGAAAGTTATTCCATCTAATGGTTCAGGTTACTTCACCTGGCACCTGAGATGTTTTGAGAAGATTTTGGTCCTAAAACTAGTCCCCAGAGAGGCAAAATACATAGAATGTAATTTCATTTTTACAACTATTTTACCATCATAAACATCCATATGAACATTCAAGACACATGGAGCTTCGCTGGGGGTCGATTGTAAATAAAACAGCTGGATTTGTGTTGGACAGTCTCTACAATGAACCGTTTCACACCAAACACACTGTGGATGATTCTGTTTATCAATTGTAATTTTTTGGGAAAAAAAAAACAAATCAGTAGGGGGTTTCCATACTGATTATTCCAAGGTCATTGATGCAGTTTCTTTGCATTAATACTGATTTAATATCTTTGATTTACGGTCTTATGGTGACTGTTCTGACCCCACAAATGAGGGGGGCGGGGGGCTGGCTTTGAACATTCAGTACAGTTTTATTGAAGTCAAACCAGGCAAGTCTGAAACTGAGTAAATCTGTGGAATGTCGCTTAAAATACTCTCAATAAATTATGAATTCTGAAGAAAAAACATCTCAAAAGTCCAAATAAAAATACAGTAAAAGAAAACGTACAAAAAAATGTGCCTATAGTTCACAAACATTCAGGAGTAAGTTTACAGGCATTCTTCAGACACTACAGCACAGCGACAGTGGAGATCCTCGCCGTCTAATATGTACACGATGTGACGCCACGCCACCAGAAAAAGCTCTTGCGTCGCTCAGAAAAGCGGAGGAGGTCCATCTACCCAGGTAATATCAGTTATACTTTATTTAGTTTGGAGTGAATACTTCGATCCAATGAAATCGCAACGGTGAGAACTTTACAGTAACACTTAAGCTTCACACGAAACAAACTCTGTCACGTCCCGTAGCATTCAAAGAAAAGAAAAAAAATAAAAAGTAATCATAAAAATAAACATATCTGGTAGAGGAATGTGAGCTCAACACATCAACACTAACGAGCTCTGGTGAGGCCATGATTCGTTAAAAAGTAAATTAAAGAACAGGCACCTTCATGCGTGAAGAAGCACAAGATGTTCATGACACTTTAAATCACATATTTATATAAAAAACAAAAACAGACATGGAGTACAGCGCACGAACACTGGACAGCTTTGAGGAGGGAATACAGAACCTTCCACAGCTGATATGGCAAAAGTAAAGGCTCTAGGAAGAATTAAAGTGTAAAAAAGTGTAATTAACAACACTGAAAAGTTCGAGCAGACAATAACGAACAGGATAACAAACGGGTCAAAGAAGGCATTTGTGGATCGGTCCAAACGTACGACACTGAAATCGGGACGTTTGCGCATGTCTCCGGAGGAGGAGGGGAAAAAAAATAAGTAAAAAATGAAACATTTTTAAAATTATAATCAGGGGTATTTCATGCCAAGGAGGCAGAAAAAGTAAAAGAAAAACCTCTTGAAGTAACACTAACTGTGTTTGGTTAAAGACAACACATTCTGTGGAAACTTTATTACCAAACGTGTTAAAATACATAATACGATACGTAACGAGCGCTGAAGTCGTTTACATGCAAACAGGAATGAGGTCCGAGGATAAAAGTGCTAAATAATAAACAGAAATGGGAAAAAGGTATAAAGTTAAAAAATAAGCTATCGTGAGGATCACCTATATGAGGCCGACGTGAGACAGAAACAAAGCAAAAGTGCTTTAACGGCGGCCTTGCTGCTCGGTGGCGCACCCCAGAGCCTCCGCTTGGCAGTGAAACTCCTTCACACTCGTCAGTCTCCGCTCCGGACGCACGACATCGAACAGCAGACCGCAGAGAAAACTAAACAAACAAGTTAAACTAAACTCAGACCAGTAACACTTTCATTCTGGACACTCTTAAAAATAAAGGATCCCAAACAGTTCTGAGCTTTAATAAGCTTCTCATTTGTCTCGTTTACAACATAAGGTCAGAGCCTCAAATAATCATCAATAACAAGCAGCAAAACCCACCATCTGTCACCCCCTCTGGTGGAAACTGGATCTACACTAAACAAACAACAGTAAAATAGAAAATATCGGTTTGGCTCATTTTATCCTGATTCATCAGTTTGTTTAACAAATTCATTTTTGTCGTTTATTTTTAAGAGTGTATTTTTTTAATACTGTGGACTTAGTTTAAGTAAAGTCAGAACGTCGACATGAGGCTGGGCGGCATACACACGCACACACTAATCTTAAGGTCAGCGAGTGTATCTACTGCTGTAGGGTGAAAGCGGCCCAGGAGGACATGAAAAAGTTCTCGAGTACAGAACTTCACACCACAGGAGTTACACAGCAAGGAGGTCACGACACTGTCACACGGACCGCGTTAAAGCCATGATTTTTTTTTTAAAGTCTATTTACGTCTAGGAAGTAGAAAATCGCGCAAAAGGTTTATGCTACACTCACAACTCTTCGCTCATCTTCCATCTCCGCATCTTCGTTTAGTCGTTAAGACAAAATGTGATACAAAAAAAAAAAAAAAAAAGTCTGTAACATCGATCCGATTTTTAAAGACATTGAAAAATGATTTCTGGAAAAATTAAGGAACACCTTGAACGTTCTACCTTCCGAATTCACCACTATTGTACAACTGTGGTTTTTTTTTGTTTTTGTTTTTTTTTTGCACGGGACGGACAAAGTGACCACGTTTTGGCAAAATCACTGAAAAGAACAAGACACTGTATTTACAAATATCCCAGTGGAAGCAACAAAAACGTTGAAACAACCGTAACCATAGCAACCCAAATAAAAACAAGTTAGTTGATGTCCATATTGGCACAGTCCTAACGATGGCAGTGTTGGGACGAAAGAGCGCCAAGGACCAAGAGAACTGGAAGAAGTACCGGAAAGCTGGTAGAACACTGAGGGAACCTCATCTCAGGCCCCCCAACACCCCCCCCCCCCCCAAAAAAATAAAAAAATTATGGAAGTGCTGTGATCATCTCCTGTCTTCTAATTTCCTTTGTCCCGCATGAAAAGGGTGAACCTGATGGAGGGAAAAAGAAAAGGCGGGGAAAAAAAGGCCAAGCAGTGGAGTGGGCTCATCATTTCGGGGCACGTATACAACATTAAGAATAGTGATATCAAACTCACTAATACAGATGAACAATACTGTACACTGTGAGTGGATGTAAACATAGTCATAAATATATTAATAATGATATATATCTTACAAATCACAAACATGTGGGTATGAAGTGGCAGCGCGGACCTGAAGCCCAGCCGTCCGCTTGCTGCTTCTCTTTTTTTATATTATTATTTTGTTTGGTTTTTTTTGTCTTATTTTGTCTTTTTTTTTAAGTACCACCGATAGCTGATATTTGAATATGTGCTGAACTCCCTCCGTCTCATAGGAATCCTTTCTATTTACATGAGGTACAGAAAATCAAGTACTTGTGTGTTTCCGTTTGTTTTTGTTTCTGGAGTGTATTTGTGGGTAAAGTGAGGGTTGGTTGTGATTTTGTCCCTCATGTCTGGAGGAGTGAAGAGACTGTTCAGAAATCAACACGCCGCCACCGTCGGCCTGGAATGGATACAGGTAACACTTGTACAGATGCTTTGGGACGCAACAGCGCCCCCTTCAGTTTCAGTCCCACTGTCAGTCACTCGCCCATGTCCTCCCCCTCTGCCATTCCACCTCCCTCTTTTTCTCCTCTTCTTCCTCCTGCCCCTCCCTCTTCTGGCCCTGCCTCCTCCTCCATCTCTTCCTCCTCCTCCTCCTCCCCGGGCTCCGGTGGCTCCTGCTTCACTCGGGCCTGGCCGGTCTGGGCAGGGTCGTGTTTGGGGCAGCAGGGCCGGCCATCCCGAGCCGAGAGTGCCAGCTGTCCACCCTCATGCTCACGGCAGAAAGAGACAGGACAGAAGTGGCAGAATGTTGAGGCGGGGCGCTGGCATACACTGCACTGGTGCCACGGGCACTCCCAGCGGCCTGGAAACACATACACACACGTCAATATGTAATAAGCTATTTAGCCCAATAATGAATTTAAAAATCACCCATTATTCATCATCTTTCATTACTTTTGCCCACACAATTACAAAGTGAACTTGAATTTCTCAAAGGTGGTTTAGAAAATAAAATAGAATCAGTACAGAACTATCTTCTTTGGCAACCTATTATTCGACAATATTGACGTTTTTATTTTTTTTTAAAAACATGAACAAATTGAATTTTATAGTGCAAGTGTGTGGTGTATTACTATGGTGTATTGTGTGTGTGTGTGGTATCAGTTGTGTGTGTACAGTGCAGTGGTTTCCTGTGGTTCAGTCAAAGCAGGTGAATGAGTAGTGGTGTGTTCTGTGTTGTAGAGGTGTATGTGGTAGAGCGGTGTGAGCAGTAGTGCTGTACCGTGCCTATGGTCTGCTGAGGTTCAGGCAGAGCAGATAGAGAAGTGGTGTGATCTGTAAAGTAGAGGTGTATGTGGTAAAAGCGTGTGTGGTGGTAGTAGTGTAGTGTGTGTACTGTGTGGTGGTTTGCTGAGGATCAGGTAGAGCATGTGATAGAGAGGTGTTATGTTTCGTGTGGTAGAGATGTGTGTTAGTGGTGTGTGGTAGAAGTGTGTGAGCGTGTGTTTTGTGTGGTAGAGGCATATATGGTTGAGGTGGGTGTGGTAAAGGTGTATGTGGTAGAGGTGTGTGTGCGGTAATGCTGTAGCATTCAGGCAGAGGAGGTGATAGAGTAGTGGAGTATTCTGTGTCATAGACGAGTTTGTGGTAGAAGTATGTGTGTGTGTGTGTGTGTGTGTAAATGCTAAACCATGTGG
>JBBJLS010000036.1:357060-367763 GCA_037577275.1 Bryconaethiops microstoma
CACACACACACACACACACACACACACACACACACACACACACACACACACACACACACACACACACACACAAAGGAAACACATACACAAAGGGGCACTCCTTGTTACTGTGTGCCAGTCAGCTAACAAACACTAGAGGGCGCTATTCTCCAAATCTCACCCGACAGCATGTCTGTCTGGAACAGTGACAGAATAAACGCAGTGGTGGAAACATGAATTAAGACACAAATATTCTGCCTAATGCCTGAGACGTTCTACCACAGTTTTGTGCAGCTCCTGGTCCTAAAACTAAACCCATTCATGGTTGAGGGACACATGCAGGGTGTCATGAGGCAAATTAGTCCCTAAAGAAATGTGATTCAGTTCAGATTCTACCATTTTACCATCCATATAAACACTCAGACATGCGGAGCTTCACTGGGGGTCCTTAGTATTGACAGCAGTCTGGTTCTATTCACTTCGAATGTAAAGAAACCAGAGTCTCTACAAAGAACCAATTCACACCAAACACAATCTGTTTACACTAAAATTGGTGGAATTCTCCTTTCAATGCTCTAAAGATGAACTGATCCGTATAGTTTAGGTCATTTGCGGAAAATGTTTTTAGGCCCTCAGCTTTGATCCTGCAGAAATGACCCGCTGCTCCCTGAGGCTGAGGGACCTGCCCTGAATTTCCTGGTGTTATTCACACGCTCCTGAGGAGGAGAGAGTATATTCTGGATGGTTCCGACATGCATGCTTTAGGGTGAAGTTTGAGGAATATAAAATGTGCTTCTAAAAACCTCCGAGCTTTAGTGGCATTTGATTTGCAGAAACAGCGAATAGATCAGACACAGACTGACGAAAACACCCAGACTAACAGCAAAGGCAACAAAGAGGCACTATTTTGGATGGCAGAAATTCAGTTCTCAATTAGGACAAGGGTGTAATTACAATATGTATTGGGGGGACATGTCCCTCAGAAATATTTATATGTGCTCACAATGTCCCCCCAGTATCTACCAATATAAAATATATATAAACAAAAAACAAATTTGCCACAACAGGCAACCACGCACTGCTGTCCGGAATAGTAATTAGGAAGCAATCACGCATTCTAGTGAACAAACAATCATAATCACTAAACAGACTCCCGTTATTATTAATGACAGCCCTAGTATCACACTGCAGCCCAACACAGTGTGTGGTGTGTCAGAGAACAGTGTGCAGTCTGTCTAAACAGTGTGTGGTTTGTCTGAACAGTATGCTGTATAAACAGTGTGTGGTTTGTCTGAACAGTATGCTGTATAAACAGTGTGTGGTTTGTCTGAACAGTATGCGGTTTGTCTGAACACAATGTGTTTTAACCCCAACAGAAATATTTGTCTGTGGGTTTGATCAATGTAAACACTGCACCGTATCTCTTTAATTATTTAAATTACATTCATTATATAAATGTATTAAAGTTTAAACTGAATGCACTACGAGATACACAGACTATCACTGTGTCTGTCAAAGCTTTTGGAAAGTTTTATTAAAACAATTTTATTTCTCGCAATGTTCTGGTAAATTCTTTCAACTAATACAGTTTGCGTTGGTGCATATGTTAGGAGTTTACGGTAATAAGACCTAACTTGTATTACCTGCACGGGTTTTAGTGAATATAAAAATATTTTAGAATGGCATTAAGATAGTTTTCCTTTTTTGTGGGGGGTTTGGGTGTTGCTCTCCCCAGTGCAGTCTCCATGGATACGGTCTTGAATGAGGACATAAATGAGAGGTCGCCAGCAGGCTGCCATCCAAAATACGCTGGGATTTTGGGGTTCAGAAGGATGTGCTCAAGCAAACACGAGGTGATCTGCAGCAAGCCCACAGCCGAGCAGCTCTAGGACTCAAAATAACCGCCTACGTGTAAAAATAAATGGCCTCACGCTTTCACCTGGGGCAGGTGAGGAACTCAGGAATGTGTATGTAAATATACACTAAGCTGCCAGTTATGTCCTTGTGTTTCCAGCCACTGGCCACTTTATTAGAAACACCAGAATGGAACAAGAGGCAGCGGTTTCTGATAAAGTGCCCGATGAGCGTATTTCTACAAGGCGGTGGGCATAATAAACTGTGCACTCAGAGTTTACAGAAGTTGCTGTCATGTGACGCGGTGAGTTATTTCAAGTCCGTTTGCATTAGTAGCTGCAAAATCATGGGGAACTCTAATTGAAAGTAAACAAAACAAAAGAGGGTGCCAAAACAAAAACAGCACACAAATGACAATACACTAAAAACACCAAGAAAATGTGATGTTACCTTTTCCGATATTCTTTTTGGTAGCTGACGAAGAAGAAGGAATCATAGGTAATTTCATCAACTCAGCACGATTTGACTCAGTCAGAAGGTAGTGAGACTTAAAGGTATAAGAACTTAAAACGGTGTCAGTGTGGTCGTGCACTAAGAGCCCTACACGAGACAAACAGGAGAATCCATGAGCAATCACACACTACCCACGAACCCAGGAAAACACACACAAACACACACACACACACACACACACACACACACACGTACGTACACACAGACTCACACTGTTAAAGAGGAGCTACGAGTCCTGGAAAGAGAAAACAGTGATGGCTGGGGGGGTTGAGTGTTGGTCTGGGAGTTTCATGATGAATCACAGCTGTAAAACTTACTCTAAAGCTTTTTGTAAGCACAAAATAGCATTAAAAAAAATTTATGTGCACCTGTTCCCATGCCAACACCCCCCACCATCAGGACCACAGACAACACAGAACCGTCAACACTCATCTTCTACTCATTAGGTCTAATCTAATTAATTAACCAATCAGAGGAGAGCATTGTTGTGTGTGGATACAAGAGGCCGAAGGTGCGATCAGTGACTTTAGTGTGTGTTTAGCCCCACTGTCCTGAAGAGGTGGGTGATATCGCACTAATTTAACATCTCGATACATATTCAGCTTTACTGATCAACATCAGGAGTTAAAACAGACTGAGAGAAGTGGTTTTTAGATTAAAAAAAAACAAAAAAAACCCAGAAATGTCATCAAATGTTTTAATCACATGACCTTCCTTACTATAACAGCTACATTATTAGCTGTCTTTTTCTGCGTCTTACTCAGAGTTAGTGAATTAAAAGCTGGTAAATTAAACCAACCTAACGTGTGTTTGCACATGTCACTGTAATGTTATACCTGCGCCATATCTGCCACATATCTCCATATACCTACCATGTACCTTCGTATATCAACCATATACATCTCCTTATATCTGCCATATATCCTCCTAAATGCTCCTAAATGACTAGCGGACAAGGGTCGGATAAACAAGTCCTGCGTGACTCCGAGTCGGCGAAGATCTCACCGTCACTGATGACACCTTCAGAGCCGCACAGACACACACGGGAGGACAGGGACAGTTTCGCTGGGAGAGGAAATGTCTGTTTGGGTCCACTTTAACCTCGTTCAGGTGCCAATGGTCACAGACAGAGTAAATTATTTATATCGAGAAACTGACACGGTCCGGTGCTTTACGGACACACAGAACATCTAAAAGGAGGAGAGATTAGATGAAAAGAGGAAAGAAAGGGTTAGAAACTGCATTCAAACAAGTGTCCCTACAGTCAGAAAAGGACAAAGACAACGCCGAGTTATCTGCACAGTATTAAAGGTAACAGTGTGTGTGCGTATGTGCGTGTGCTACGTTAACATGCTCTCCACGTGTTTGGCTGTGGAAGAAGCGCATGTAAACATGGAGGGAGTATTTTTTAGCTCAATGCTCGCTGTTTGAATGGTGAAGGGACCTGGCTCACCTCGGGCACAAATGAAACACCAGCCTACGTTTACAGGCGAGCAGAGGTGGCCGTTCCGCCGGGTGCTGGAATGGTTGCTGCAGATTATGACATGAGGCGTGAGGACCACACTGCCCGCCGCGATGCAGCCGTCGCCAGTGTGATACGCCACAGGGCAGCGGATACAACGCATCATCCGGCCTGAAAATACACACCACATCTCTTTAACACTCTCAAACACCTGCTATCTATTATTTACTGCACATCCTCTGTCTTGCTGCTGCACAGTTATTATTTACTGTTGTTCTACCTCCATTTTGCATTTTTGCACACCTACTGTTTCCACTGCTAGAATACAGTATCTCTCCCATATTATATTCATTCAACCATCAACACCTGCACAAGGACTGAGGGGAGGGGGAGGACTACAATATCCACCCAGAAAGACAGAGGACAGTTATACTGAGTGACGGAGGGAGAGGGAGGACCACTAGGGAGCCCAGCTCTATTTGAGTTATTAGGGTTATATAACCCTAAAAGGTCCAGTAACTGTGTTTCCTGATGGTGTGTATTGTGACAGACCTTTGTTGGCCTTGTGCAGGTCCCTCTCCAGACAGCAGGTGGCACAGCTGTGCTGAGGGCAGCGCAGGCCCCTGGGCTCAGCCGCACTGCCTGGGTATTTACGGGCACACGTCTCGTGGTAGTAACGACCACATCCATTCACCGAACAGCGCTTTATATCTCCATCGGCAACCTTACATGAGAAACAGGGGTGGGAACCTGAGGGGGTGGCAATGACAGACAGAGAAAATAAGACAGAGAGAGAAATAAGAGAAAGAAAGTGGGGGAGAGAAAATAAAGAGAGAGAAGTTTAGTCAAATTCAGTCTACATATGTACATATATGTGGGTTGTGTACACACACACACACACACTGTATATGATTACTTTTAATTGTTTATTTTGGAGGTTTGCGCAGTCATAATTTACATCTGTGTCTTGACACATCCTACTGGCACATATTTTGTATAAAAAAGCAATAAAAATAATAGTTATTGTTCTGACCTGTCCTGCACTCAGTGCAGATGGTCTCTCCCTCCGTCCCCCCGGCAGAGACCAGACACTTGGGGTGAAACAGCCTGTTACAGTCTCCCTCACAGCTCAGCAGGGAATCCCCAGACATCTCACACACCTGCGCACACACACACACACAGAGGAGTTCAGTCAGTACAAAACACACACACCCCCCACTCCCACACCATCCTCAACACCGATCCAGATCTTTCATCTCCCTGCTGCACAGGGATGCAAGATCACAGCCAAAACACGTGAGATTCAGGTCCTGCACTAAACCTGATACCCTCATGTGCTCTGACCATCACTCTGATTTACATTTAAATTACATCCGTTACTTTTTAATGGTTTTCATTTACACAGCAAATTATCACAAAATGCTCATTCATGCTACTTAACAGGGTTAAAATAAGCATAAAAGCATAAAAAAAGAGGAGTAAGAAATAAAAGTAACCATAAAATTAATACAGATTAAAAGTAAGATGTAACATAAATAAGTAGTAAAGTTAAAAAGCAAAATACAGGTATATAACAACATGTTTTAATAAGTATAAGTTTTATTTGAAGTTAAAAGGCTTATTTTTCATTGTTTGGATTTAAATACTGAATGCTTGTTAGTTGCTTTGGTAATGCCAGGCAGTTGCAGATATGGTGTTCCTGGCAGCTGCAATAGTGTATTACCTGTTACATTCCTAGATAGGTTCTGTGGTGTTCCAGGAAGTTGCTATGCTGCTCCTATGGTATTCCAGTTGGTTGTTAGGGCTATACTATTGCTGTGGCATTGGCAAGAGATTGCTCTGGTATTTTAGATGGTTGGTACGGAGTGGCTAAAGTATGATCCAAGGTGGTTGCTTAGATGTTGTAAGGCACTTTCTACGGCATCTTTTTGTGTGTAATTTCAAGTGGCTG
Organism: Bryconaethiops microstoma; assembly: GCA_037577275.1. Lineage (NCBI taxonomy): Eukaryota > Metazoa > Chordata > Actinopteri > Characiformes > Alestidae > Bryconaethiops > Bryconaethiops microstoma. The sequence goes on from JBBJLS010000036.1 coordinate 362,820, forward strand.
CGAGAGGGTTGCTGGGTATTTGCTACAGCAATGTATCTTGGGTGATTGTTAAATAGGTAGCTAGGTGTTCCAGCTGGTTGCCAGATTTATACTACATTTATATTCTGTATTAACAGGTGTAGCTTTTCAGTTTGTTTTAATGTCAAATGTACCAAAATTACTGTTTGTTTTCTCTTTGACGAGACACTATAACTTTACGTCAAATTCCAAACAATGTATTTTAAACACAAATATGGGATTGACTTAACGTTTAAAAAGTGTACGTTCAAGCTACAAGTGAAAAATAAGATCATTTTAGAGCTGCATAGTATGGACAAAATATCAGTATTGCGATATTACTGCTGTTTATCGGACTGTGATAACTTTCAACATATTAAAGGGAGACAAAAGGAGCCCATTTTCAAATCATAGTTTTTGTGGTATGACAAAACCAACACATTTAAACAGATCTCCATTTTCAGGCAACACGGTTTAGCCCTGCCCGCAAACTCTTACGGCTAAAAATGAGACTTTTGTTGGATTACATGAGGAACACCCAGTAACCCACCTAGAGCTGTGACTGGTCAGGAACACTGTGATTGGTAAGAGGCTCATTTTCATATTGCAGCTTTTTGCAATATCAGTATTACATAGATGGATATTGCAATAATGATTAGCAGATGATATATTGGCCAGCCCTAATATAATATAAAATTTTTGTTTTCTTGACTGCCAGCAATAACAATGACTTCGGATGACTGAGAAGGTTGATGTTGGCTCTAGCTGAGATTCACTTTATTTCAGGTTTTTTGTTGGTTTACACGGTAAAGGCGACTCACCTGACACACTATGTCCTTCTTGGAGGAACTGCAGCCCTGCCGGGACACGCTGGAGTCGACTGACTGAGCATCAGAACCATCAGCATCAACTGTAGCAGGACTGTCAGAGCGCTTCCCAAACCCACCCTGTACACACACAGACATGCACACAAACATTACAGTACTAACATATAATATGCATTTCCATGACAAAATATGAAGTGTGAATTTTTGCCAAAATTCAACACAGGCTCTTGTCAAAAAATGTGCAGAATTAAAACAATACTAATAAAAACAATATTGTGATTGCAGAAATAAATCTAAAATGGTTAACAGCCATTAAATGTGTGGTGATATTAATGAAGTTCTAATAACATTAATATTCAGAATGAAGTGCAGGTGAGTGCATGGGGGTGCAGGTGAGCGCATATGGGTGTGTACAGGTGAATGCGTTTTTACCTGTGGGTCACTGAGTCCTCTGGAGTCAGAGTCAGACGTGTCTCTGTAAAGAGAACTGGCCATCTCCACATCTGTTGAAGCTCGGCTGCGCTTCTTCAACGGTTTACATGAGTCTGAAATCTCACTTGCCCCTGCAGGAGAACAGCGTCATTACACTCGTCCACACACACATACACACACAGGTAAATCACCACCACAACACACAGAAAATATTGGGGCTCAGAACAGGTGAGACCAGAGGAGTCACTCACCTTTCTGAGATCCAGTTTTAAAGTCCATCTGAGGAGCAGCTTCTGCCTGTAAAACAACAAGAAATAAACTAAATAAAAAACAGCTGGATCTCTGTTCAACAATCACACACACACACACACACACACATACAGCTGTCAGCTGAAACACACAAGAATGGATGTGCATACATGTATATGTACGTGTATATACAGAAGTAAAACGTGTTTTATAATGCAGAGTAATATCTTAGAGCTGGTGATGCTGCAGTGGCTGGCCTGTGTACGTGTTTTACTCTACCTGTTCTTTCTTCAATTTCTTCTTAGGGACAGGTTCAACACTCTTTTCTGACTCTGAGCGGCTCCGCACACACCTTCGCTGCTGCTTCCTCTCCATGGTTTCTACCACACAAACACATATTAAACATGCAGGTACCCAGACTAGAACAGCTGAGGCCTGAGGTGAATGTGCGATTTTGTGTGTGTGTGTGTGTGTGTGTGTGTGTGTGTGTGTGTGTGTGTATGTATGTATGTATGTATGTATGTATATATGTATGTATGTGTGTGTGTGTGTGTGTGTACGCACAGTGGACACACCCACATTCGTGTGAGCAAAAACGTTCCACTGGAGAACCTTTATTTGAGCTTAACGGATCTGTGTAACAGAATCAGAGAATCATCAATCTCATCTAACCTGACCTCAGGTTCTGGTTCAGAGCGTTTGTGTGTTTGCACCTTTCTCCGTGGGCTCTCCGCTCTCTGGGTCGCTCCACACTGTGGGTGAAGCTGCCCGCTCTTCCTCGCTGGAGCATGTTTCAGCCTCCGCTTTATCACTGGAGCCCTGGACACAGAAGGTCAGAAGTCACATAAAAACTGGCTGATGGGAAGACAGTGGTTTTGATGAATCATCTCTAATATGTGAGTAAAGTAAGAACTGTGGGTCTCTGGGGACGGCAGGGCTAAAACCATAAGTTCAGGAACTCAAGCCTGTTTTTTGAGTTATAAATCTGATTTATTAAGAATACCCTTATTGTTTACCTAGCTGATGAAAGCCACAATTGAATGAGAGGCTACAACCGCAACTTCTACAACAACATATGACGCATGAGCAGCTGACTTAATAAATGTTACAATACATATATTCTATTAATACTCTGACCTCAGGGGACTGGGCCTGGTCTCTCTCTCCCTCCTCTTTCTCCACCTGCTTGGGGAGAGGCTCCACCTTCACTTTGGGCAGCTGCCAGTCACATTTGATGATCTCCACATTCAGCTTCTTCATGGTGATGGAGAGAGGAAGCAGCTTCCGCGCGGCAGCGGTCCTCCATGGCGTCCGGACTGGAGGTGGGGAGGGTTTTCGGGGGCTTGGCTGGGGTTCTGCAGGACTGCCGGGATCACCTAAGGACAACAAGATCCTCCATTATTATACTGGCAGACTGACTGTGTTATGCATAACTAATCTAATACTGAGCAATAGGGCTGCACAATATAGCATCTATTATTATTGCGACATCAGTCTCGGCAAAACTGATATCACAGAAGGCTACAATATGCAAGCAAGCCTCTACCCAATCATAGTTTTCTGACAGAGTGACCAATCACAGCTCCAGGTGATTTACTGGGTGTTCTGATCAATCGAAGACTTCATGTAACCCAACAAAAGTAAAATTAGTTTTATTTTTAATCATTAAAAGACCCTGATTCAAAAAACAGCACAGGGTTGAAATGCTCCTTAAAACTGGAATGAACTAAACTGCTGGTTGGGGCTAAACTGCTCTAGGCTGAACATCACAAAAACTGATCTGAAAACAGGTTGTTTTTCCACCTTTATTTTGCATATATGAACTGTGTGGACAGACAGTGAATATTAAACCGACAAGTCTGTTCAATTCCAGAAAACTGAAATGATTTTCGAATCCTTTAATGTATTGAAAGGCATTTCAGTCATGACATGTAGCAGTAAATCCACAATACTCACACCTAGGGATGGGTATCGTTTGAATTTTTTCGATTACGATTTCGAACCGGTTCCACCAAGGTAAAAAAAACAAAACAAAAAAAAAGAGGACAACTGTTTAAATAACAAAAACTTTATTCAGAATGATTCAATCCAAACAGTCAACAGATTTGTTAACAATAGAACAATTTGCAATTTTACATTAAATAAATAACTGAAGAAAGTAACATCACGTAAAATAAACGTGTATTTGGGCTTTTTTTTTTAAACAAACCTAGCGAATCTCAACTAAAACACGTGTTTAATGCGGTGTTTAACACTAGAAGAGCTGACAGCGTCATCTGATGTAATTTCAGCAAGCTCAGAATCAGAATCGCGTCTATGGGCCTATTGGAACAGCAAGCATGCTCAGTAAGAGACATATGGGTGTGGGGTAGGCACATGTACACACATTTTTACATGTTGTTTTATACTGTTGTGCTTGAGAGACACCATCGACTGAAATCAAATTCCTCGTATGCATCGCTCACATACTCGGCCAAATAAACGCGATTCTGATTCTAACTCTGCGACTGGCGCTGTACGACGGACTCTGGGTCCAAAGTCCACTGGACATTTGCTGTGTCTGCTGGCTGCAGCTTGCGTGGATGCTTGCTGGTAGGTTGCATGACTAAACGCCCGAACATACTGCAGCAGCGGTCATATCAGGAAGCTTCTTGTGCGAAACTGGGCATTACGTCAATTGACGCACGCAGCCGTTACAGGTATAGCCAGTTAGCCGCCGCTCCAGTGTTAAGATTCTAAATAAAATAATTTTTAAAAAACGTGTGGGTACTTGGTACCGGGTATTTTCGAATCTGTTATTAGGAACCAAATTTCGGTTCCCATCCCTACTGACACTATGCCCATATTGTACAGCCCTATTAAGAAAATATCACGATTTTTGTTTTAGCCAAAATCACGGAGTAGTGAAAGTACAGCCCCCTGAGGATAAAGGTGTGGTGACGGCTGTACCTGTGGGGCTGTGGTCCGGGTCCTCCTGACTGGGAGAGCTGTGCTCTTCAGCGCTGGTGATGCTGCACTGGCGTCGTGGCTGCTGACGCCGTGGCAACACTTCCTCTCTCGTGCTGCGGGAGCGTCGGGGCCGGCGCTCGAGCCGGGCTGCCTTTTTGATCCTGGTGGGGGGGGAGGGAGTGGATTCTGGCTCTTCACCGGGCTGCTTGTCGATGTAGATGAAGGTGTAGTTTTCGTTGCGCTCCTCACGTGTCATCAGCAGGGCCGCCTCCGCGTGGCCGACACCCACCTCCCACTGAGCACGCTCACGCTGAGACTGAGGTTTCAGCAGCTGTTGGAACAGACAGAGAAACACAGGTGTTACAGAACAGGACAGAAACGAATTAACGGTTTAACACTTGGACTTAATATTCAGCTGGGGACCCTGTGTGTGTTTGTTTACACACACACACACACACTCATATATATATATATATATATACACACAGAC
>JBBJLS010000036.1:367863-389582 GCA_037577275.1 Bryconaethiops microstoma
ACACACACACACACACACACATGTGTATTAAAATGTTTGTGGTTATTTACAGAACTAAAAGCTCCTCACTCTAAGCAAGGTGTAAAAATAAAGGCTGACCTTCTGCCTCTCCGTTGGGTTGGTGGATTTTCGTAACGTTTCTGCTTGAAGTTCTTCAAACTGGCTCTCTCCCTTATACACTACTATTCTCTTCTCATGGATCCAGGCCCGCTCTGCCACACTGCCGAAGAACTGCACATGGTACTCCCTGTGACCTACACACACACACACACACACACACACACACACAGTATAAGCCACCTTTTTCTATGTAGCTACAACCAAAAGGGCATCAACTCATTAAGATGCACATTACATAATATTACTTACAACTTATATAAACTTTAATAAACCTTAAGATGTCAACAATTGTGAAATTCCATGTTAAAGGGTCCATATCCCACATTTTTTTTGTCCCTGAGGTCCACTTGTGACAACTATGTTTTATTAAACAAAAACAGCATTTTTGCATTTTCAGGTTTCAAAAACAAATAAACCTTATTAAATTCTGACACATTATCAGCTTTACATGTCATTAAAGTAACTCTGCTGTGTATTTAAAGTGCCTGTCTCCTGGTAACGATGGTTCAGAGGGGAGTGTTAAGTCTGTACCTCTGGTGTTGATCCGCGTGTGGACCTTCAGCTGAGGGTCTGAAGACACCATGCAAGGCCACCAGGGATACGTCCCCACTTTCGCCCACACCAGGTCCCCGATGTCATACTCCACACACACTCCTGTGCTCGTGATGACCGAGGGGAAGTGCGGCTCCACCTGTAAACACACACACAGTGAGGAGGGAGGAAACTACAGCAGGAGGCTTCAATCAGAACCTACCCATCACAAACCCCACTTCAGAGAAAAGAATGTAATTAAAGGTTGTGTGATTAAAGGTTACTGGCCCTGCTGCTGTTAGACTGTGTGTGTCTGAGTGTGTGTGTGTGTGAGAGAGAGAGAGAGAGAGAGAGAGAGAGAAGACGTGGGTTGGAAGCACCTCCCAAGCGGGAAATCAGAACTCATACTGGAGAAACATCTGGTTCATGAACATATTTCTAGATATTAATTAAATAATATTTGCCACAAACATGACTGACCATTTTGGTGATTAATAATGTCACAATTTCTCCCAATTTAGTCCAGTTCCATCCACTGACCAAGATTTCCACCTTCACACCAACACTGGGAGGGTGAAGGTGAGCAGGTGTTTCCTCTGAGACATGTGACGCTCCACTACATCTTCTGAAGCTGTCACTATGGCGACAGACAACTTAAAGGCTTGGAAGAGATGCTAACAGCTAACAGCAAACAAACGCTGAGCATAAGAGAACCTCTGAGGATTGAGAACACAGACATTCCACATCAAGTAGAATCAGAGCTCTTAAATATTCAAAAACTAAATCACGTTTTTATGCAACTCTAAAAGCCAAAATAACACGTGTGTGTGGGGAATGGCAGGGGTGTGTGAGGGTGTGGGGGTGGGTGGAAGGGGTGTGTGTGAATGTGAGGGTGGGTGGGTGTAATGGGTGAGTGTGAGGGCAGGTGGATCGGGTGTGTGAGTGTGGGGGTGTGTAGGGGGTGAGTGTGTGTGGGCGGATGTAAGCAGTGGAAGATGTGGTTAAATTATAAAAATAATCTTTATCATTTTGGCTGGTTGTGCAGAATAAAAAATTTGAGACACTTCCACACATTGTTCAGTTTTACATATTAGAAAAGAACAAGTAATGCAAAAACGGGAAAAATACTAAGGGTTTAGACTCATTAGTATCAGAATTTAAGGGTGTTTTCACACTTGATCCTTTTCAGCCCTTAAAGTGAACTCAGATCGATTAGTCAGCATTTATTGAGAATATGTGAACACGGCAAACGAACTCAGACCACTCTGAAACGAACCAAACTGAGACCACCTCGGGAGGTCCGCGGTTCACTTCAAGTCCGCGGCATGGTTCGTGCAACTCGCACGTTATCAACACAAATTGCTCCCGGTTCGCTTTGACTGTTTTCGCCCTCTAGGCTTGCTGGAGGTAGATCACGTGGTACAGCTCTGGGAAACCATATATGTCTATGCAGGAAACGCAACAGACAATAAAGAAATAAACTGAAAAATATGAATCAAACAAAATAAATGAATAAACAAATCTAGATATTCTTGTCAAGACCAAGTTTCGCTACCAAGTTGCTCAGCCTCAAAGCAGTCTTGCTCTCAATCAGTTGAAGAAAATAGTAGCAGAGATCTTTGTGGAAAATGTATATGTTTGGTAGAGCTTTTAACCATCTACTCTTATGTAGAATAAAATTCCCAAGAAAGGGGATCATGAAGAGACAGCAGCAGTAGGTTGGATGAGGAACTAAAGTATGAACAGAAAAAGAACCGAGACCCCATCTGAGCTTAAGTGGACCAGAAAGAGAACTGAGTCCCCTTTCAAATGAACTCACTGTGAACATAAAAAAAAGAATCGAGTCCCCTTTCTGTTGGTCCACTTTTTGGACCACTTCTAGAGGACTGAGTTCGGTTCCTTTAAAGAGGACTATACGTGAATACACCCTGAAGCTCCGGATAATCCAGTACTGCAGGTTCCGGTACTTTGGAATGAAAGAAAACCAACGAATCAGACTCTCTTGCTCCAACTGCAGCACACGGGCAGAAACAGCAGAAAAGCATCTGACATCCCATCACACAGTGCAATTTCAGAGCTATTTCAGAACAGAGGTGTTACAGAGTCGTACTTCATTCTGTCTGTTCCTCAACAATCTCATCCAGGATCATCTGCTCATATCACACCCTCATTAAAATAATGATACCTGGTGCACAGTACTATGTTTTGAACCCCCACCCCCCATATTCTCCTTCCAAAGATCCAGACTTGCTTGTATTTTTAACGTAGTCAGTTCTCTAGGCTTCCTGAAGGAGACTCTCATTTTCAGTCCAGTCCCTGAACCTGACCGGTTTCAGAGTAATGTTTTTTGTTTGTTAAGACACGCAGTGAACTACGTTTGAATCATTCCAGCAGAACAAAGACCATCTAACTCAAGGCCTGAACCAGTGAAGAAAGAGGAGCAGATGATTCCAGATGATCAGGCGGTGATCAGTATACTGGTGGTGCTGAATGCTGAGTGGTTGGAACAACTTCATCTAAGCTCCTTGTATCTTTAGGTACTTTACAGCCTCTTGCAATAAAACAATTATTCCCATTTCAAGACAGAAAATAGTAATCAATATAATTTCATAATGCATTTTATGCATATTTTCTGACACTTGATAAGACAGAACAGACAGAAAAGATTCACTTGTGCCACATTACTTTCAAAAATGCTAAAAGCACTGATTTTTATTTACACTGTGCTGCACTAAACTTGGTTAATGAGTCTAATTACATTAAGCTCCATCTGTAATGAAACATGCTGTCAGTCTGTAAAGACGAGTTCAAGATAATTAGACACACTGTGACATAACTGATCAAATTAATGAGAAATATGGTCATATTTTCCAGTTCTTTAGTGCCTGCAAATAAATACATCAGTAAACTGAACCAATATAATTAAATTACATTTTATATTTTATCATTTTAATTTGTATAATTGTGATAATTATGACAGCAGCAGTACTGGTTCCTATTTATATAAATCTATTTTAAACACCTAACAAGTGAGAAGATGCAAATTGTGATGCGGTGGTTAATTGTGGTTGTCACTAGTTGGTTACTATGGCATCTCAGGTGGTTGCTAAGGTGTAGCTAGCCGGTTGCAAGGGTAACTGTAGTGGTTGACATAGTGTCCCAGGTGGATGCTAGCCATTAGTGTTTATTTAATTAATCATTTTACTTTAATAAAGTAGTTGGACTTCTTTAATCAATCCCTGTGTTGCAATAACAACTTTTTTATTTTTACAGCACTGTAATAGTTTCAGGCTCATATGATAGATTTTATCCGATCCATTAATTAAAGCAAAAATCAAATTAGTACGGGGGGTGACACTGGATGCAGAAAGAGGCGCCTTTTTCTATCGTTTTAATGGGTTGAAGCATCACACACTCTGGACTCATCCTTAACTAGAAGTGTTATTAGAAACTAAAAGCAGCTATTTTTTAGTTCGGCTTGTTTGTGTAAACAGAGTCAGGGTTGTTCGACTTCAGGTTTTTTAAATTCGTTACATTACCTGTGATGAATTTAATATTGCTTTTTTGTTGAAACAGATACGTTGCCCCCAAAAAACACAGCAGTGTGACCCCCCCTAAAACAATACCCAAAACAGTGACTTGCACCTCATGTATGTTATGTAGTATAACACTTGAATTTAACAATTAGGGTGTGATGACTGTGTAATTAGGTTGTAATCAGGCTGTTAATTGGAGTGCAATTGGGTTGTAATGAGGGTGTAATTAGGGTGTAAGTACAATGTAATTAGGGTGTAAGTTTTGTGTAATAAAGGGGTAATCAGGATGTATTTAGGGTGTAATCAAAGCGTGACCAGGCAATAATTAGGCTGTAATCGGTTTGCAATTAGGGTTTATTTAGTGTGTTATCAGGCTGTAATTTGCAGTAGACTGCAATTAAGTTGTAATGAAGGTGTAATAAGAATTTATTTCAGGTGTAATCAGGCTGTAATCAGGAAGTAATGGTGCAAAAACTGATTTTGAAACTGATATTGCTATGATAAACTGATACTGACATTTATATTAATATAGGGGGTCCTCGAGGTATAACGGTCACGACATACGTTGTTTCGAGCGGTGAAAGAATACGCTGTAACGCGGCGTATGAGTGAGGGAGTTTTCCTTTTCCTGTGGCTTAGTTGTGTTGTAAAACTAAGTGACTTAGGCTAGGGTGTGTTTCGAATTACACCAAAATTCGGGTTACATCACAATCAAAGGAACGGTATCAGTACAGGACTCCCTATACTGATATACTGATCTATTAAAATGTATCCATTATATTGACATTAATATTGATCAGTGGTTCCTATTAGAACAGTTTTAAACTTCAAGCTGTTCCCTCCACACACAAAAACACACATCTCACCTACACACACACACACTTGACCAGGAGAGGGGACTGGATGGGTGCTGAGTGTGTGAGAGAGGGACAGAAACACTGAACAGAGCAAGAGAAGCAAAAGCTTGTTTTTACAATACAGTCATTTACTTGTTTAAAACAATACTGTGCAAATGTCCCTCGTTGCTGCAAAAATCCTATTGTCTGCCTGTCAATCTGTCTTATATTTGGCATATTGAGTAGATTAAATGAAAGAAATGGAAACAAATGTTTTACTGTGACAGGCTACAAAGTCTCTAAAGAATCAAAGTGCCTAGATAAAGGAGTTCCAACCACTCAGTCTTCAGCACCACCAGTATACTGATCACCACCTGATCATCTGGAATCATCTACACCTGTTTCTTCTCTGGTTCAGGCCTCAAGTTAGATGTTCTTTGTTCTGCTTGAATGATTCACACGTAGATCACTGTGTGTCTTAAACAAAAAACATTCCTCTGAAACTGGTCAGGTTCAGGGACTGGACTGAAAATGAGAGAACCGGTCCTCAGGACCACATTAAAATACAAGAAAGTCTGGATCTCTGGAAGCAAAATACGACGAAAAAAGGGGGTGACTTTGCACAGTGCTATATATGTAAAATAAGCAGTGATCCATTGATCCCTTCAATAATAATAAGATTTAATCACCTTGTGTTCCTTGGGTTCTGTTTTGGGGATTTTCAGGCAGGGAATGATCTGATGTTCCTGTGCTGGCTGGCCCTCGCCAGGTTGCACAGGGACGGTTTGGTCCAGCTTTTCCTGACCGGGCTGACTAGGAAAGGCGTTGGCAGGTGGTGTGTGGCGTCCGCTTCTCTTTTTTCTCTTCTCCTTCTTCTGCTCGTGCCTCCTGTGGGACACTTGGCTGGCTTGGAACTCCTGCAGCAAGTCCCCACAAAGCGAGGACTCGAAAAGCTCCCGGCCATTCTGGTACGTCTTTATGATCTTGATTTTGATCTCTGGCGAGCTCTTCTCCACCTTCTTCGGCGCCAGGGGGTTGGAGGAAGTGGCAGCCGCGGCATCGTGGACGGGTTGGGGGGGCGGCGGAGAGGTGGGCAGGAGGAGGGGAGGGGGAGGTGGAGGGTACACAGAAGAAAGGAGGTGGGAAGATGGAGCGGGGTGAGGATGGTGGTGGTGCTGAGGAATCAGATGAGGGTTCGGAGGATGGTGGTGGTGCTGCTGCTGCTGGTGCTGATGGTGGGGGTGTGGGGGATGGTGAGGCTGGTGATGGAGGTGAGAGTGGGGAGGGGCAGGAGAAGAGATGAGAGACGGTGGCTTTTCCTGAACCACCGGTGTCCTCAACACGGTGCCCTCCCCCAGCAGCAAGCCATGGTCGCTGTAGTTACGGATGGCACCATAGCCATTGGCAGAACCATTTGGGTACTGCGAGTACAGAGCGAACTTGGCCTGGTGCTCATAAGTGCCGATCCCCGACGGGTAACCATTGGCAACCACCGGGAGGTCTTCAGGAGGGTAGGAGAACCCGGACTCCAGCGGAGACTCATAGGTTGCGGGTCCGCCCTCGTCCCCTGGGTCACTGATGGCATCGTACACGTCCTCCTGTCTGATGTTAGCCGAGTCAATGAGCTGAGGGGGTTGCTGAATTGTGTTTCCCATGATCCCTTGCATGAAAGAGAAGGAGAAATCCATTGTTCTGCTCCAGCATCCTTTAAGTTTCCCTTTTTCTTACAGGGCCTGCAGAGAAAAGAACAAACCACATGTGGGTCAATAGGAGGAGGACACAACAGGTCTTTAAGGGGCTGCACAACTGTTATCGTGAGATCGTTCTCCAACATACTGATATCTCAACAGGCTGCAATATGCAAGGAGCCTCCAACCAATCACAGTGTTTCTGACAGGGTAACCAATCATAGCTCCAGGTCAGTTACTCAGTGTTCATGTAATCCAACAAAAGTCTCATTTTAACTGTTAAAGGTGTTGGTGAATCAGTGCATGAATAAAAGAAAAATACAGAATATGGAACTGTTATGATTACGAGTGTGAAAATATACTTCATTTTCCTGTCTGAGGTCAATATTTGTTAAGTGTTAAAGTTGATTCTACCAGTTCTGACAAACTTTCTACAGCCATGTCAATATCGGTGTTGGCATTTCATTTATTAAAAAAAACTGGTCAATATTTCAGGCCGCATTTGACGATGAATTTATTGAACTTCAGTAGAGAAGAATGTTTAGGTGACTAAAATAACTGCATTTCTTTTAGGTTGCTGCATTCGTAACCCCTTGAAAATAAACATATTTGTCTCTACTGCCAATCTAAGAATATTTAACCTGAATTTCTACTTCTTATGAACATTTATGCATAAACAGCAGATGTGTGCATAAAAATACTAGATATCAACATTGGCCCACAAAAGATTGCAACACACACAGCCGAGCCACACGACCAGTCAAAAGTTGACAAGCACGGAGATTTTCTACATTTGAATGTTACTCAATATTTACTAAAAATATGCTCAATATTATTTGCTAACAAATACAGTAACAGTATGATCACCATTTTTGCCTTTATTACTAAGCTCCTTCATTATTTTATTCATCTCTACTGACCTACAAAAAGCCACCTAATATAATTATAATATGGATCACCAGATGAGTGTTGGATATTTAACAAGCTATTAAGTGAGGAAACAGTTAACGAGTGCATTTAAAGTTAAAGGACAGTCTATATTCTGACTATGCATCACCACACAACCAGTTAATAGAAGGTCAGACATGATATATGAAGGAAACTTGTTTGACATATTTTCATTTATAGTTGTTCACTCAACAACTTTCCAATGTTGAATAAGAATGAAAAATCTGCACTTTATAAAATAATTGGATAAGCGGTACATTTGACTGGCAGTGTATAAGCATTTAGATCCATGCAAACTAATGTTCTGATACTGCATTAAATAAGGTACACCCTTAATAACTAATAATACACTTTATTTACATCTTAAAGAGGCGTTCCTAACTAAAACTAGCATTTAATGTGCTTAGTGATGCTGTAGAGCTGCACTGCATCCCTCAGCCTGATCGGCTATACAGAACTCACAACTTTACATCGTCTTTGTGCTAAAAAAATACAATAAATTACAGATTAAATATTCCAATTTCTAGCTAAAACATTATGACTCCATTTCACCCCTCTCCTCCCAGAATGAACTCCAAAGCACTTAGACCTCCACAAACCCTAACCCTAACCCCAACATGCATCATCAAAAGGGAGGTTTGGGTTTTAAACCAGTAAATCTTGCTCAATGTACCACTTCATCAAAGAGGCGGGCGAGTAGACAGGCTTAATACAGAAAACTTTTCTCTTTTGTTTTACATTTTAGGCTGGAATGTCCCTTTAAAGTTGGTCCACCAATACTGTAAAACATCAAAAGAGTCAATTAACCTCCACAAATAACACAAGCTGTACAAACACGCGTCTATAGGAGAATTATTATGGGGTGTTTTCTGCTGTTTGAGGTGCTTCTGTTCTGCACCTGGTCCAACTTAGCAGCTAATTATCAGGAGTTTACAACAGTAAACACAGACGCTAAGTAAAAATATAAACTTTTACGCAGGAAAAAAGGGGGTTAGTAGAGTTTTTGTGTAAATGAGGTTGTGTTTTGGAAACACAGATGGTTAGAGCTGCACAATATATCACCTGTTAATCATGACTGCAATATAATTTTTTAAAAAAGGAAATACGTAAAATATGTCATACTTTCAGCACAGACCATGTTTAAAGTTTTATATTTCCACTCAATGTTTTATATAGCAAATAATGAGTAACTATAAATTGCAATATCTATTCTCCACAATGTCATAACGATATCATAAAAGGCTGCAATATACAAAAGAGTGTTGTTGACAGGGTGACCAGTCACAACTTTTAACTGTTAAAAGGTGTTGGTGAATCTGTGAATTAGTGGGCAGAGCTAAACTGCTGTAGCCAGAAGGCGATATATTTAAATGTTTGTTTTGTGATATCACAAAAACTATTATGAAAACGGGTCGTTTTTGTATCTTTTTATAAATGGACTGTATGGATGGGGGAGTATGTGTACTGTCAGAAACAATATTTACAGACTTTAAGCCTTTTGAAAAGTGACTTGGGCCCTTGCAACGTGTAGCTGTAAAAGTTCAATACAGATTTTTACTGGTAGTTCGTATTGTGCAGCTCTATCAGTTGGGGATTAAAAAAAAATTATAATCAGGATTTCTCAGTTTACTGAAACTGTCCAATAGGAATGTCCCTCAGCTCTTTTCCTAATAGACCTGGGCTGAAGTTATCAGGCTAAACAGAGAAAAATCTTTGTGAAATACCAAACACCCCCAGCTCTGGTTTTGGTCTTGGGTCTGCGCGCACACACCCCCCTGACTCGGCCCTCCGAGGCCCTGATAATTAGCTGATGAGCGAATCAAGTGCATTGGAGCAAGGTAAACATTACACGGGGCTTTCCCCCACTAACATGCCCCACACAGATGGTAAAAATTCTAGATTATTTGTCCTCTGAGGCAGAAAAAAATGTTTTTAATGTTTATAAACATGTGTCCCACCTGTCCTATTATAAACAGTGGGGTGCGTTTGTTGCCAAGTTGATCAAAACTCCCCCCAGTTACAAATACGAATTAGCAAGAATCAAAAACTCCCACTGCTTGATTGAGGAGGGGTGGACAAATAGGATAGTTCAAACATTAAGGTTTCTGTACGATGGTTTAAAAGATGCAGTGCTGCCCCCCATTTCAGCATTCCTCACACATAAACATACGACAGGGATAGAAAACGGCGTTTTGTAAATGGAACCGAAATTCGCGTCCAAGAAAAACAAATCCGCATTAGCTTTAGCATTAGCTGTAGACGGAAATAAAAGCAAAGTGGAGCACATCTCAAACAATGCAGCCAGCATTACAACACGTTAGCTATTATAAACGAACACTTGGAAGGTTTTGGCCAAAACAATGGCACCTAACACGAAGAATGTGTCTGAAAATGACTCAAATGCAGCCCGTCGAGGCTCTGTTGAACCAAAGATGGAGGGGGGGCTTTAGCACGTTATGCTAACGGGAGCGAAAAGAGGGGCTTTGAATGGCTTCTACTCGGCCAGTGGTCGAAGTAGAGGTGCACTAATAGTGTTTGTGAAATGTAAACGATTTTAAAACCGCCTATTCGCGTTCTTCGTTGCGATAAAACGCATTTTATCTTGAGGGGGGGGCGAGGAGAGCCGTGTGAGCTAACATGGCTGCCGGTGCCCCTTTAAATCAAATTGGCCAGATTTTTAACGCTTCCGAAATGTGGCGATTAAAAACACACCGCATAAACAGTTATTTTTTTCTGGGACCAAAAAACACACACAAATACATGCATATTCGTTTAGAGCCCCTAAACGAAGCACTGAAACGACTGGGGGGAAATGGTTTTGAATAAAAAATCTCGGTACCTTCAGCGTGTTCCATCCTAAACAAATACGGCAAATAATGTGACTCCGGGTGCAGGGAACATAAATATGACTCTATCTCTATGTTTAAATGTACATTTATGTATATATATATATGTACAAACACAGACAAAGGGCTTGAATAAAGCAGCGTTTGGCTCCACGTTTCTATATTCCGCTGTGGGAGAACGGAGTTAGCTCAATCCAGTCTCGAAGCCCATGCTGGAAAAAGAAAAAACCCTCAGCTTTTGTGTCTGTAAAAATCGGGAGAGACCCCCGTTTCTCTGAGCTCTTTTTTCTTTCTCTTTCTTTCGTTTTGTTGCTGGATGAAGGACGCAGACCGGGGCAAATTTGTCTGCCATATATTTAATTCCAGCCTTTGCTGTGGGTCACCACGGCTCCAACAAAAGCCCCCCCCACCACCTCCTGCGCTCAGCGCCAAAACAAGAACCGCCCTGATTGGCTGAGAAGGCGCGAGGAGAAGGGCATGCTGGGACTTGTAGTTTTTATCATTTTCACTGTTTCACCCTTGATATTACAATTGTAATTATTGAAAAACAGTAACGTAAGTTATTGTTAAATAAAATGCATAACATGATCTTAATAATAATGCAGATGTTAATATTTAATAGAATTTAATTTATGCATAGGTAAACATGACATTACATAATGGCAGTAATTTGTGAAACAGTAAAGTGTAATTTACTTAAGTGTAATGTGACATTACTATTCTCTATATTATTATATTATTACTATTCTCATCATTCTCATCATCATCATTACTTTTCTGGTTGTTGCTTTGTTGTTGCTCTGTAATAAATAGAATACTACATATAGACAAACAAATAACTGGATATAGATAAATAGATAACTAGACATAGACAAATAGATTATTGCATATAGATGTAAGTTATTATTGTATAAAATACAGTATAATATAAATAATGCTAAACTAAATACAATATAAATGTATAGATAAATATGACATTCTATAATGGTAATAAGTTGTTAAACTAAGTATTTAATGTTACATGTTTATTATTATTATTATTATTGGTGTTCAATAATACAGGTATTATTATATATTGATGTAACTTATTATGTTTAATTTGTGAAACTATAACGCATTTAATATTATTTAAATGTTAGTATTATATAATGTTATTTAGATATATAGATTGATATGTAGATATATCCACATATAAATATAAAATAATGATAAATGTATGTGGAGATGTGGCTATATTACATAATATGTAGTGCAAATAAAAGCATGTACATCTTACTGACTAATCCATATTAATGAGAAACTTTTGTTTATTTTGTGTACAGGATGGAATTTCTTTGAGTAAAAGCCCTTTCATACTGTAATAAAGAGGATTTGTGACTTGATCAACAGTACATAGATTTAATGTACATACATTTAGTGTGCTGATGAGTCTTGTTTTGCATTTTAATGTCCTTTATTGTCCAAATTGCTGTGTTTATTTTGCACTCTCATTTCTTATTCCACTTGTTTACACAGAGCTATGCTGAGTGATGTGTTGTGTGGTAATAAATGTGTAAAGTCCCAGTTTCGGTCGTTCTTCTGTACTGCAGCGTGTGAGACATCCTGTAGAGAACAGACTCCACCCAGATTCCAACCCCCCTCCCCCCTATAATTAAGGGTTTAAGGTGTAAACATAGATGTTCAGAGTGTGTTTGGTGTTAAACTCGAAGAGTAAGAACTGTTCACAGTGGAGGTAAATGGAAACTGACATCTGGCTCACTAAACGTTCCTCACTAAACGTTATTGCATCAAATGGTTATAGTTGTGCTGCCTGGCACCTAAGATGTTGTTCTACCAGAGTTTAAAGAAGATTTTAGTCCTACAACTAAACCCACTAATGGTGGAGCGATACATTAAGGTCATTGTGAGTCCCCAAAGAAAAGTGATTTAGTTCCCATTCACTTTTTTATCATCATCAACAACCATATAAACAGTCAGAGACACGTGGTGCTACACTGAGGGTCGACAGGGAACAAAACAACTGGATTTGTGTTGGAGACATCTGGTTCCATTCACCTCCACTGTAAAGAAATCAGAGTCTCTACAGTGAACCGTTTCACAGAACACACTCTGAATGAGTCTGTTTACCACTGAATTATGGAGGAATTTTGGAAATTCAGTGGGGTTTCTCTTTCAGACTCATATCTACAGGTGATTTTACTGTCCAGCTGTAAAAAAAACCCCCAAAAAACTCCACATGCCTTAAGGCCTCAGTCCAAAATAGTAACTGTGGCACGTGGCCTGAAGTGTAAGCTGTGTGTGTTACAGGAACCTCAGGGAGGTGTCATTAATATCTATCAGCCCAGACTGTTCAGTCCTTCTCAGCAACTTCCGTTTCTCCTTCAGATTTTCTACACATGATTGTTACTAATTTAATGTTTACTAAAACTACACTCAGTGTTCTTTGCAAATAAATACATTTTAAAATGTCATTTTTATTAATCACTACTGACCTACAAAAGCCACCAAATATAATTATAAAAATTATTATAATGTGGATCACCAGACAAGTGTTAGATATTTAACGAGCTATTAAATGATGAAACAGTTACAAGCCCATTTAAAGTTAAAGGGCAGTCTAAAATTTGACTCTGCATCACCACACAACCAGTTAATAGGATGTCAGACATGCAGGAAATTTGTTTTATTTGACATATTTTTATTTATAGTTGTTCACCCAACAAATTTCTAGTGTTTAACAAGAATAAACATCTGCAGTTTAAGAAATGGATAAATGAGGAGTAAAATCCTGTGGTTTGCAACCCTTAGCTATTAAATTGTATTAATTTATGATGGAACTGTTCTGCATAATATGGTATTATTATTATTATTGTTATTATTATAATTACTAACATTTAACTGGGGCTTTAGCCCAGATCTGGGGAACTGGTCTTGTGGTGTTTCTGTTTTTATTTTTTGTGTTGCACCATGATCCTGGAGGAACGTTGTGGTCCTGGGGGAACACTGAGGTTGTGGAGGAACGTTGTGGTCCTGGAGGAACACTGAGGTT
The DNA here is from genome assembly GCA_037577275.1 of Bryconaethiops microstoma. NCBI lineage: Eukaryota > Metazoa > Chordata > Actinopteri > Characiformes > Alestidae > Bryconaethiops > Bryconaethiops microstoma. The sequence continues at coordinate 381,418 of JBBJLS010000036.1, forward strand.
GTGGAGGAAGGTTGTGGTCCTGGAGGAACACTGTGAACCTGGAGGAACATTGAGGTCCTGGACCAATATTGTTTCGTTTCACCGTATGCACATGGCTGAAATAACAATAAACGTACTTGCTTTGACAAATGCTGTATATAATTATCAACATCTTTATTTAACTTTATGTAGTTTAATTAAAAAACAAAATGAAAACCTTAAAAAAAATGAATGCAGCTTTACGTTGTGGTGGTCTATGACTCATGTGTGCCTTTGTGTGAGGCTTTAAATGTTCGGGGTTTCTTGCTGCATCCTCAGAAAAACACGTGACTGTGTGATGTGTGCGTTGTTGCCATGGGCAACAAACAGTCTACGAAAGAACCCGGCCATTTCGGGAATGAAATTTGACACTTAACGGTTGGAATCTGATCTCAGAACGGCTCTGGACCTGTAATCATGGTCAAACTCTTTCAAAAGAGCAGATCGCAGATCAGGCTTGGAGAGTCGAAAATCCCCCGTCACACTGGTGCCTGCGTCATCGGGGGCGGGACAAAAGCATCGCCTGTCCTGTTTCGCCAGGCTGATTGGCCCAGAGCCTCTTCTGGACCGTCGTCCTATTGGCTGCCGTGCCGCCGCTACTACCGCCTCTCAAGGTCAAATTTCAGAGAGTTCATTGGTGCGTCTCTAACCATTCAATTAAGCACGCAAAGGAACGGCACCCATTGGTCGCGTGGATTGTCAATTACATTGCACCCACCAATCGGAGCCTCGGAGGGGTACTCCTTGAGCTCGGCACGGAGAGTAGACGGGAGTAGAAACATTAGGTCACTAGTAAAGGCAGTGATGTGTGAAATATAAGCGCTTATTTACAGGTTACGGAGTACCTTGTTGTTGTGAATGGCTCAGTTCGTTTCTAAAAAGGTCCGTTTTACTCACTCGTCGTCTACAATCAGGATATTTGAGCCCCGGCTCCGGGAGGAGAACAGCCCAGCCGAGTCGCCTCACCAGTCGGATGATTAACACTGGACTTTAACGGTCAAGACCTTCAAGGACACACGCATTTTCCTCAGGTAATTCATCTAAACCTTATCAACTTCTAACCATCAAAACGCAGCCAACTGTTGGGACAGTTCACTCTTTACGATTAGCCATTGTTAGCATAGGTAGCTTTACTTAAACAAAATGCATTGTGTCATTCTTGCCATTCGCTTTATCCAAATGTAGTGTTATTTTACTCCTTTGACACCACAAATCATCACTTTTCTGTCATTAACCCTTTTACAGTCCTTTTTCTGCCGTTTTAGCCCAGCACGGCCTTCTCGCTCGTGTCATCCAGAATGATTCATCTTTTGGAGTCGATTCGCGTTGTGATTCGAATCTTTGATTAGCTGAATCCTTTCTTTAACGTCCCATTGCGAGTAGTTTTTCCCTATATTGACTACTTTCCTTTCTACCCACTCTTTAATAGCCTGTTCTATGGCATAAACAGAAGTCTGTGGTACACAAAACCAGCGGTAACATCCACATGAGGATGTGAACTACATGGAAATTCGTTCGCAAGGAGTCGTTCGTTCGCAGTCGTACTTTTATATCGAAGCTTTTTGTCTTTTTCTGCTGTCATTTTGAGTTTGGTTCTGTATTTGAATAACAAACGGTGATGTTGAATATTCATGGCTGTAGCTGGTGTTAAATCTATAAAATGTGTTTGTGGTTCAGAACAGCTGTCAGACACGTGCGGTCGGTTGATGGTGTAGTGCGCATGTGTGACCACAGGGTGGCAGTTTCCCCCGTCACTTCCATATTTTTCAGAGTAAGCAAAGCAAGCAAATAGTCTGTATGGACAAAAATCGTTGGGACGTCTGACCGTTACACCAACAGGGACTTGAAATTTCATTCAAACGCATAGACTTGAATATGGGGCTGCCACGTACTCCCTTTGCAGTTATAAGTTTCCACTCTACTTAGAAGGCTTTCCACAAGATTTTGTAGTGTTTCTGTGAATTTGTGCCCATTCATTCTGTAGAGCATTTATGAGGTTAGATACTGATGTTGGACAAGTAGGCCTGTCTCGCATTCTCCATTTCATCCCAGAGGTGTTGGATGGGGTTCAGGTCTCTGTGCGGGCCAGTCAAGTTCTTCTACACTTATTGAACTATGTCTTTATGGACCTTGCTTTGTGCACTGGGGCACAGCCATGCTGGAATAGAAAAGGTTTGTCCCCAAACGGTGTCCACAAAGTTGGAAAGCATGGTGTTGTCCAACATGTCTTGGTCTGCTGAAGCATTAAGATTCACTGGAAGTAAGGGGCCACCTGAAATCAATAATTACATTTTAAAATGTCATTTTTATTAATCACTACTGACCTACAAAAGCCACCCTTTTGTCCGTATAGTGTGTCTATAAAATGCAGCAATTTTTAAGCCTTTTTAGTAACAGTTGCGACAGGGGTTATTCCTGTTGTTTGTTTTAGAGTTCTCACTTCTGGCAGCTTTAGTGATGAGTAGGGCTGCATGATATAGGTGAAATATTAGTGATTTTACAGCTTCAGACTGCGATTGCAAAATCTCTCAATATAATTAAGGGCTCATATCACTTTTGTCTGATTTAACTTGGCCTGATGTATGAATTCTAAGGACTACACGTGGGTTGGAAAATGGTCATATAAGAATGTATTATGAGTTATTTTTGTGGTTCCAAGCCCTCACAAATATAAAAGAAACAATGAAACAGAAGGACAATGTAGAATACAGGCCCTTTATGAAAACCTTGGTCTTTAATGGTTAAATATTAAAAAGATTGAGACTTGTGCTGGATTAGATGAAGACCTCAATTCATCGGAACAACCAGTAACTGACCTGGAGCTCTGATTGGTCAACCTGTCTGAAACACTGAGATTGGTTGGAGGCTCATTCGCATATTGCAGCCTTCTGTGATGACAGTACTGCAGAGACTGATATTGCAATAACGAGTAGCAGACGATATAGTGTGCAGCCCTAGTCAACAGTCAGGCCTGTTTAGTAATTGTAGAGGAAGGGATCATTCCTACTGTGGCTATTTTACAATCCTCACCTCAGCTTTAGTGATGATAACTTATAAATCTGTAAAAAGCCTTAGCGTGACACTATAATTGATTGTGTCTTGTTTGTGTCTGTTTTGCAGGTTTTGCCTGAACATGGCAGTGTTTAGTTCTCAGGTGCTGCTGGCAGTGACCAGGTCCAGGTAAGACCTCATTCTGAAAAGTATTTTCTTCTTCCAGAACTTCTCAGCTTATTTTTGGAGAGCTGTTCTCATCCCCTACTGTGAATGTGAATAGCACAAATGCCTGCCTTTGGTATTTACTGTGTGTATTTATGACTCCAGAGGATCCTACTTGCTGTCAAAGAGGCATGGTTACACCTCCCTGCCCTCCACCGCCTGTATCCGCTACCACTCTGAGCTGTCGGGGCATGCCATGTTTTCTACTCGAGCCCCCAGGCCGTTCTTCTCCTACTCTCCCATCTCTGCCTACCCTTGGCCAGCCTGCGTCCCCTCACAGGCACTGCACGGCTCCACATCCTGGCTGCAGGAGCTGAAGAGTCCTCCTGAGGGATGTGAGCCAAAGGCAGACATTGCTCCGCCAGAACCGGCTGCTCAGAGCAAAGCCCTGGCCCGCAAGTCGCTGGGCCTTAGGGTTCTGGATGAGCTGAAGCACTACTACCACGGTTTCCGTCTACTGGGAATCGACACCAAGATCGCCAGCAGGATGGTGTGGAGACTTCTGCACGGACAACAGCTGACCCGCAGGGAGAGGAGAAGGGTGTGTATACCCGTGTTCACACACATACAGCCCTGTTCAAGGTTTGGGGATGCACAGCACATGTTTTTATTATTAATTCATGTGGCTACATGATTTGGACAGAACATCAGTATTGAGATATTACTGCCACATGTGATTGTGATGCCTTTCAAGATATTAAAGGGCCCAAATCATTGCCTTTCTGGAATTAAAAAGATATAGTCTGTAAATATTGTTTCAAATGGTACATTTTTAAAGCAGAAGTGACCATTCTATCGTACGTGAACACACCACAGCACACAGTGTGAACAGCACAAAATTCTTACCTCTACATTTAACCCATTCACCAAGTGAAGAAGCAGGCAGCCAGGAACACAGCACCCGGGGAGCAGTGTGTGGGGACGGTTCCTTACTCAGGGTATCTCAGAAGTGCTTGGGAATCGAACCCACGACTTCCTGATTACGGCTGTGTAGCTCCACAAATTGGCCAACACTTTAACGGTTAAATTTTAAGGTTTTTGTTAAATTACCTGAAGACCTCGATTCATCAGAACACCCAGTAACTCACCTGACCTGCAGCTGTGATTGGTCACCCTGTCGGAAACACTGTGATTGGTTAGAGGATTATTTGCATATTTTAGCCTTCTGTGACGTCAGTATTGCACAAAAATGTGCTTTTTAATTCTAGAAAAGTGATGAAATGTACCCTTTAACGTACTTTGAGGAATAGCAATTGCAATATGCAGCAGTAAAATTGGGATACAGATTATATTATCCATATCCCAAAGCATTTATGTTAATGTGCAGTTGTTCATTTAATATTGCACAAACGTTGTCACCTGACAGTTTAAATGACTGTTCGTGATCGTGTATATCTATAGGAGCTCAGAGATAAAATTGATAAATAGCCCTGTTTACAAATGTGTGCATAAACAATGTTAGATTGATTGTACTGTTCTTTTAGCATCACTGGATGACCTTCATTCATCCTCTAAAGGGCTAACAAAGGGATTACACATAGGGCCAAGCTGTGTGACTGGTTAGAAACCAGCTTGCATCATAAAAGGGGGGAAGGCCCTCAGGAGATGGAAAGACCCTGCGGAGCGGAGTTGTCCCCAGAGACAAGCCGTGCCCACCCTGCGTCTGTCCAATGAAAACTCGGGAGGAAAAAAAAAACATTTGGATATCAAAAGTGAGCTGTTTTCCAATTGGCCTGTTTGAGTAGGGGTCATGTCCCTCAGTGCATCCTCCACTAGAGAGGCACGGTGCCGGTTGGTAATACCAAAAGCTATGCATAGATGGATTATTAAAAAGCAGACTTCAAATCTTCAAATTGTCGCTCCGAAGCTGCTGGCTCCACGGGTGAGTCCAGCACCGCTGCTACCAACACGGAGCACAGCGCAACGCATTCTCACTCCACTCTGCAGAATACTGTTGACACCAAAAATTTGCGATATTACGTTCCAAGAGCACTTGCGAATTTGTGATGTGTTAAAAAAAAAATGGCTGCAAATGATATTTGCAGTTTCTGCGCATTTGTGGGGGTTTCGCCAACAATTATTAGTTAGATTCTAAGAATTTTTTTCGAACGACTAAGTATTCAAGGAAGCGAAATTTAGTGAGAAAAATATCACAGAAAATCTAGACCTGAATGAATTTCTTTCAGAATTTGCCAAGAGTAACCACAGACTGGTCCTGTAGACATTATTCAGGTTAAACACTGGAAACTGATCTCCTGTAGCCTCCTTAATGACTACAATGAGCCATGTTTCTGTTCTTGCTCTCATATTTTGTATGCATTTGATTTTATTGATATTTACCTTGTAAATGTAGTTCTGTATTTGTTTACAAAAAATAAGAGTAATTGCCTATGCTAATTGAACATGTTATAGTTTCTGCCACAATTTTTGCTTTTGTAAGTTATATAAAACTAAGTTGTTATTGTTATTATTTGACCCCTCTACAAGAAAGGGGCTCGATGAATGGATAGATATTTTTTGCCCCCCAAATAAGCCAAATGTCCACTCACACACGATGTTCTGATAACACCTGTCTCATTAACCTAGCAGCCTTTTGTTTGATCTGATTGTTAACACTGACTTGTCCTGTCCCTTTAGCTGATGAGGACATGTGCAGACCTGTTCCGTCTCGTCCCCTTTATGGTCTTTGTCATCGTCCCCTTCATGGAGTTCTTGCTTCCCGTCTTCCTCAAGCTCTTCCCTGAAATGCTGCCTTCCACCTTCGAGACCGAGACAAAGAAGGCAAGTACCACTTCGTCCTATTAAAGGACAGCATCACCCCCCACACACACAATCTAGCACTTTTCCACTGGCACAAGGAACCGTGCTGTACCGCAAACAAATGTTTTTCCATTACAAATAAAGGAAGACCAACCCGATCTGCTTGATGCCAGCACCGAAAGCGGGCTGCACCTGAGCTTTCTGGATCCCTCCTTTCTGATTCGTCTAAATGTAATCTCACCATGGAAAGAAGCCGTTGTTTTTTATTGTCGGAATCAAAAACAACCGTGGAGACGCAAACCAACAACTGGGAAGTCGACGAAGTACAAGCACTACTGTCTGTTTGGGCTGAAGATACATTTTAGCAGGTGTTTTCTGTGAAACTTAACATTTTTCTTTAATACTATGAGAAATGTGAAGGTTTACTAGCACATCGCTAACAAGTTAGCTGGGTTAGGTTTTCTTCATACTGCTAAAGAATGCCAAGAAACAAGAAAACAACTCAAGACTCCATGGACACGGTTTTGGGATGATGACCAGCCATAAGATGTGTGGCGAGAATAGAGTCAGAAACTCCATTGCCAGACTGAGATACACTGGAACATCACAGTACAGTTTAGGTACAGCATGGTTCCTGTAGACCTGTCAAAAATGCCTTTGCTTATTTGCATCAGACCTAAATCTTCACTCTCTCTTCAGAGCATGAGGCGTTCAGTAGTCTCTAGTAGACTCTTTATGTGGTTTTTGACACTGTACGACTTTTTAGAAATATGGCCTAACGTATGTTACTATTGCTAAACACTGTAGCAAAAGCTGGTAAGCATGATTTTTCACTTTTATTTAGTGTGGAACTGTGCATGAGTGCATGAGCAAAAAACATGAAAGGTTTAGAGTGCTCGGTGGGTCTGTGTTTGAGTTCATGATGTTTTTACTCATTATAGGAGGAGAAACAGAGGAAGGGACTCGCTGCTAAACTGGAACTGGCCAAATTCCTGCAGGAGACGATAGCAGAGATGGCCCGCAGGAACAAGGCTGCCGCGGGGGGTGATGAAACACAGAAATTCTCCACTTATGTCCAACAGGTCAGTACAGGGGGCACAAACTGGTATAAAATAGTACATAAAGCTAAAGGCCAAAGACAACCAGACCCCTGAACCCCTCCACACTGCATTGCCATTCACCATTTAAAATGGAAAATTTCATTCCTAATCATTTTCATGTAACTTTTTTGCATAATTAAGCACGTGTTCTAAAACAAATAAATAAATAAATAAAAATCTGTTTGGGCCAGCCCTAGAGTTAATCACAAGTGTTCAGTGTAAACACCAGCAAAGTGCGCGCGCGTGCGTGTGTTTGTGCGCGTGTGTGTGCGCGCGCGGTTTTGTACTGTGTGATCCCTAATATTTCAGTTAAATGCAGAAGTATGTGAGGAAGTTTCAAGATGTTTTGTACTTGATTGATTGATTTATTTCGACCCTGTTTTGGTGCCATTTCTCTTCCAAGCTTGCTTGAATTTTTGGCACCACTGCCATCTCAAAATGCACTTGTATACAACTTTTTGATTGGATGTACTGGGGCAGAGTATTGAACATTTGAAAATTTGCAATTTTGTGGGCGGAGAAAGAGCGGAGGTTCGAGTTACTTTGTGAATCAATATGGAGAAGGACTCGAGTCTAAAGTGAGTTTTGTGTGTGTAGGTGAGGCACACAGGTGAGCAGCCCAGCACCAAGGACATTGTGAAGTTCGCCAAGCTGTTCGAGGATGAGCTGACCCTGGAGCACTTGGAGCGCCCCCAGCTGGTGGCCCTGTGTAAGCTCCTGGAACTGCAGCCCATTGGAACCAACAACCTGCTGCGCTTTCAGCTGATGATGCAGCTGCGCACCATCAAGACCGACGACGAGGTGAGTATAACGATGGTGCGACGAAGAAGAGGTTTTTTTTGTTTTTTGGGGGGTTTTTTTTTTGATACTTTTATCTGTGTAGATACTCATCAGTCTGTTTCCCGGGAGACAGTTTCTGTTACAGGGTCTTATGGCTACATAATCAATTTCACCTTTTGGCTCTTTTCTCTCTCCCTCATTCTTTTTCTCTCTGTTGTGCTCTCTCTCTCTCTCTCTCTCTCTCTCTCTCTCTCTCTCTCTCTCTCTCTCTCTCTCTCTCTCTCTCTCTCT
>JBBJLS010000036.1:418299-428474 GCA_037577275.1 Bryconaethiops microstoma
GTGTGTGTGTGTGTGTGTGTGTGTGTGTGTGTGTGTGTGTGTGTGTGTGTGTGTGTGTGTGTGTGTGTGTGGGTGGTGTACACAGGATTTCGTTTGGGTGCTGTGGGCGTTTCACTCTAGCAGAGCTCCTCTCCTTCTCGCTCTCGGTGATGCTCGTCCTCATCTGGGTGCTCACAGGACACTGGCTGCTCATGGACGGTAAGTGGTGAGAGAGAGAGGGGTGGGGGTGTGTGTGTGTGCACAGCTCAGCATTTGTCCTCCTGTTTAACTGATAAACCAGGTGTACTATTTCAGGGAAAATATAAATAAATGATGCAAAATAATATAACGTACAGTCTTTCTCTGCATTATTAAATGAATTCTTGTGAAATGCAAACAGGCTCAAAAAATTGAGAAGGTGAGAAAAAAATGCTGATGTGCTGCACCTTCCTGCAAAAATGTCAGGTTTGTGGGCTGTGACGAGCTATTTCATGGGCTGTGATGTTTTTTTTTTTTCTTCTTTTGTCGTCGTCATCTTGGAAATTCTTTCTTTGCTCTCTTTATTTCCATCTCCCATCTCTCTTTCTCACCCTGCTTTCTCTCCCTCACTTGCTTCCCACTCACTCACTCGCTTGCTCTCTTTCTCTCTTTCCTTGCTCTCTCTTTCCCAGGGCTCCAGACAAAATAAAAACCTTAGGAGCCATTGGAGCCAATATTTGGGAGCCAAATTATTTTTTTAAATAATGAAATTATATAAATAAAAAATATATTGTCATGGCACGTGTTAAAAACGAAACAAGAAATCACAACATGAAATAAGTTGTTGCCCAAGTAAAATTTCTCATGTAGTTAATGTTTATTTTTCTTGTATTTTAGAATGCGCTCTACAACAGGTTGCCAGGCCGTGCAAATTGTTTCAAACGAACCTCAGTCTGTCAACACTGCTCTCGATAGAGATGTGTCGGTCACGAACCAGTCGGTTCTTTAACTAAATTTGGGAAAACAAAGAGCCGTTTGGGCATAGACATAGAATATTACTAGACTAGATGACCAGCTGCTTCGTGCGTCAACGTCGCCACCATATTCCGAGAGGCACTGCTGTTAAGTGAAGTAGTGGATAAAGATCCCTCACGCATGTTCTGCTTGGGGCTGTACGCTCCAAACCAGATCCCGAGGGATTACATTTCATAGGTAAGGCTGAACAATTGCTTTGAATATATTTGGCCATTTTAAAATTCCGTTTTATAAACCTTAAACTTAGCTGAGCCAGGCTAAGCTTTCAAAGCTAAGCATCCCTGTGTTCAAGACAGCCTCCAAACAACGTTTTAGCTAAACATAAGCACTATAATATTTTATAATGGCCAAATATAATCAAAACAATTGTTCAGCCTTACCGGGGTTTGTTATTCGACACATTTTGAAAAGCTGTGTTGTAATGTGTGCCATTCTAGTTTGGTAACAGATGCTGAACCGGCATTATACGGTCATCGCTATCACTTGGTGTCAATAAAACATATTCGAGGTTTAATGATTCCCTCTGAGAGGACAGTCAAGTTGGTTAAAGTAGCGGAGTGTGTTATCCGACAGTCAACATCATTGCAAGCATTCAGTGTATCTTTAATCAATCAGTTTGTCAGGTCCACAGTTTGGAATTGACAACCATCATTTTATGCTTTTGTCTAGTTGTGTCTTCCACGAACTAAGGCTGCACAGCACTCCATGACTTAAACACTCTTACAGAGTGGCAACACATGGAAAAAGCTGTGTAAGGCACTTCTGTTCCTAGGATTTTAGATCCAGTCTTAGATCTATTTAATACCGAGCCACAATAGTGATAACACACTAACCACATAGTGTGTGTGAGAGAGAAAGAGATTTTCAGAAATGATTTCGTAAGCCCATGTGTATACAAAAAAATTTTTGTGTTTTTGTCACAGAGTCTTAAGAAAACCATGTCTACCCTGTATTAGTTTAAATGGTGCTTTCGCCACTCGCAGTATGGCGTATCGTGTGAACTGGGAACACCGGGAATGCAGCGTCTACCCTGTATGTCCGTGCGTTTGGGAGCCAAAGGAGCCGGATCTTCGTAGTGATCTGATCCAAATTATCCGACTCATTAAAAAGAGCCGAAATTCCCATAACTAAACATGTGATAGTGTAGTAGGAACAGCAGACTTGGGTTAAGCGTATCTGCACATTATGAGATGTCACTTTTCTTGTACTTTTATTTTAATTCCTCTTGGTTTTGAGAGACGATCACCATTGGCGACTGAAATGAAAAAAACTAGCCGCAAAATAAAAAATTTAATTTTAGTCACCATCTGAAACCCTGTTTCAATCTGAAACCTGGTCTCTTTTCCGCACAACACCCCCCCCCCTCCCCCGCTCTGTCTCTCCCAGCTTTATTTCTCTCTTTTCCTTCTTCTCGGTTTCTCTCATTCTCTCTTCCTCTCTGACTATCTCTCTCTCTCTGTCTCTCTCTGTCTCCCCTCCCTAACAGAATATAGTGATTTCCATACAGAGGGTAATAAAAATTAAGATTATTGTACCTGTAAAAAAAAAAAAAAAAGAGAGAGAGAGAGATTTAAGATTAAAAGCCCTATGAAAACAAGCCAGTGGGGAGTGTGCACTGCTGGAGTGGTGGGTTCAGAAACAAGCCCTCTGTTGGTGATCTACAGTACCTCATTTCTTTCTGTTTTGCTTTGAATCTCCTTGTTGGGGCAAAATAGATTTCTGCCTGTCAAATTGTCTTATTTTGCCTTATTTAGTTGCTTAAATGCAAAAATGGGAGCAAATGTTTTACTGCAACAGGCTACAAAGTGCCTAAGGATACAAGGAACCTAGATAAAGGAGTTCCAACCACTCACCATTCAGCACCACCAGTATACTGATCACTGCCTGATCATCTGCGATCATCTGCAATCATCTGCTCCTGTTTCTTCACTGGTGTTAGATGGACTTTGTTTTGCTTGAGTGATTTATTTCACTGTGTGTCTTAACAAGCAAATAACATTCCTCTGAAACTGATCAGATTCAGGGACTGGACTGAACATGAGAGACTTTAAAAGTCTTTCAGGAAGCCTGGGGAACTGTTCCTCAAGACCACATTAAAAATACAAGGGAGTCTGGATCTCTGAAAGCAAAATTAAAAAAAAAAAAAATGAGTGGTGGCTCAAGACTCTAGATATGTGTCACTGTAGAAAACTGACCTCCTGTGATCCTGCTGCTGTCAGATATTCTGGTTATAATTTGGGGTTTTATAGTAAATGCATTCATTTATTTTCCACATGGGTATTTTAAAATTCGAAATAGGTAACTATAGTGTACAATTATACCAAAACGTGGTAAATCCTCAGGTATAATAATGCGAAATACCATTTTATTTTTAAATTTTTCATTAATTTTTTTTTTTTTTCTCCTCCCTTGCATCTTCAGTGCATCTGTCAGTGATTGAATGCTAATGAGATCATTTAGCATTGTTTATCATATCTGTAGCATCTGGACTAACGCTGTTGTGTGTCCTTTAGCGCTGGCCATGGGTCTCTGTGTGGCGATGATCGCCTTCGTGCGTTTGCCCAGTCTGAAAGTGTCCTGCCTGCTGCTCTCTGGCCTCCTCATCTATGATGTGTTCTGGGTAAGAACAAACTAAACACAGCCTCCCATCAGAGCCTCCTAACTAGACAGATAAACTACAGGAAAAAGTTCAAAAATGCAGTAGAAAAAAAATGAGTGGTTTTGATTTTTTTTTTTTTTCTTTCTTTTTTTCTTCAAACGTTTGATAGAATATGGTAGTCACAGTATGTGATTGGATTGATCACCAAGATGGTTTGTGTTTGAGGGTGGCTTAGTGAACCACACACACACTCATATTGAACCCTCTGTAAGTGTGTTTTTATTTTGTTTGGGAAAGAATAGTGGTTCTAGAGTTCTCACTGTGCCTCCACAACCTCAAATGCAACTGCAGTGAGGAATTTCCAGACATTTATGTGACATTCCAGTCAGGCCAGGCAGGAATTTCAAAAACATCTCCAGCAGCCGTATGTCACCACGTTCCCACCACATTCATCACAAAAGTTGTGGAAAGATTTCTGGGCTTTATTGTCGACATTTTGGGGAAATGTCAGGGTTTCAACTGAGGGCCTGAGAAAAGGAGCAAATCTGCTTTTTCAAAGCTGTCAGCTCAAAGCAGGAACGTGTGTGTATGTGTGTGTGTGTGTGTGTGTAAGAGAGATACAGTGTGTGTGAGTTGAGCTCAGCACTCACCTTTTAGAAAACATAAAACAGCAGGGCTTGCTTGTCTGTCTGCTCTATGGCTGCACAATACCAACATAAAGCCGTATTGCAATTGCATTTCCACCTTTTAGACTGTAAGGTGTACTCCTAATGTAGACAGGCTAAAACCTAGCATGGTTTATGACCAGTGATTCACATTAACTGGACTTTTGCGTTTTCTGAGCCATTCGTTTTACCATAGTTGAACACTATCTGTACTGGCAGGAGCTGCACATTCGTGTCTTTAAATGGCATTTATCATGGGAGCGTATAAAAGGTCACACAGCTGGTATAGATTGAGTAATTGAGGTTTTTAGGTTCATGGTTTAAGCAGAAAGGTCACCGTGTTGAGTTATTTCAAGTAGACTTGCAAACATTTTTTTATATGTGGCTTCAACATATCTGTTTCTTCATGTGATGGAGGAGGGCGCAGTGCAGGGTAGAAATTCAGGTAAATGCATTAAATCTGGTCGTTTACATTAAATCTGATCGTTTATGTCAAAACAGCTGGTATAGATTGCGTAATTGAGGTTTTTAGGTATAGACATGGTTCATGGTTTAAACAGAAAGGTTACTGTGTTATTTCAAGTAGACTTGCAGACACTTTTTTTATATGTGGCTTCAACAGTCCTGTTGAGTAAAGGATTCTAGAAACTATTTCTTCAAGTGATAGAGGAAGGCGCAGTGCAGGGTAGAAATTCAGGTAAATCTGCATTAAATCTGGTTGTTTACATCAAAAATGTGCCACAAGATTTTTTTTTTAACTACATTTAAGTTTCCTGTAATGGACTAACCAGCAGTTTAGCAAGTTTCCAATTTATTCCCACTAATTCCCATATTTTCCTGTTCAATCTGATGGAAAGTTTCTTGAAAATTCCTGGAATGTAGCAAACCTTCTCACATGTGGCATTTTCTAACTGAATTTAGACCATGATAAATCATGATGGAATGAATCATGATTATTATACATAAGTAAATGCTTGTTTTAGTTGACATGATCACTGAAGCTTGTTTTACAGCTAAAGCAGAAGCCATAATTCTGTACTTTATAATATATATAGAATCATCTCAATTGAGCAAGAATAAGATCTCCTCTTCTCCGTTCATCTCCAGGTCTTCTTCTCAGCCTACATCTTTAACAGTAATGTCATGGTGAAGGTGGCCACACAGCCAGCTGATAACCCCTTGGACGTTCTCTCCCGGAAGCTGCACCTGGGCCCCAGCATGGGCCGGGACGTGCCCCGCCTCTCCTTGCCTGGTAAGCTGGTGTTCCCCAGCTCCACGGGCAGCCACTTCTCCATGCTGGGCATTGGGGACATCGTCATGCCCGGCCTGCTGCTCTGCTTTGTTCTCCGCTACGATAACTATAAGAAGCAGGCCAGCGGGGAAGTGCCCGGACCAGCCAACATGTCCGGCCGCATGCAGCGAGTTTCCTACTTCCACTGCACCCTCATCGGATATTTTGTTGGTGAGTGAAGGGAACAGCGGTCAACTCTCCCATGACTTCTACATTACTTGTTCTTTTCTATATTTTAAAGCCTTAAACATGCAATAGACAAGTATCTCATATCCATTTTTTAGCAGTAATTAGCCAATATGATAAAACGATTATTTTGGACACGACAGTTTTTTTGGTTGGTTGTTTTTTGTTAGTTTTTTTTGTTTTGTTTTTTTACTGTAAAACATGCATACATATTAAAGCTTTACACAAATTATTATAAGTATAAATATAAGATATTTTGGAGAAAAACTATTTACAATCACAAATAAATCTGTCGCAGGTGGGGTTTTATGTATTTACAGTGACTTGTTTGCCTCAAAATGGCAGCTTATTTGCTGCCCAACACACGTACCGCTTTTTTCTGTTTTTTTCGTATATTTGGTATTTTGACTTTCAGACTAACCTATTATTAAAAACCATACATTTCATGTGTTTTAAAAGATTTCTGGTTCTATGTGACATATGATCACGAAACAAAGCTTCCTGTAACATCTGAAACTTTTGTATACGATTATGTTTTTAGCAGCGCTGCATTTGCAACACACCAGTGTGCCGATCATTCTCTCATCTTCACAAACACATTTACAGTAATATCGAATTATATTAAATATGGAATCCACAAAATTATAAAGAATTGAACACCGCAATGCCAGGACCTCTTTTATGGGGTGACGGTTCCAGTACAGCTCTGACTGTTCGGACGAGATTTGTGAAACAATGGCATCTGCAATGGAGCCTTTGCCTTAGGAATCTAGATTCTCTGCTTCATTTTTGTCTTGTTGAGACTTTTGTAACAGACTTGTTTGATAGCTAAACAGACGTGTTTCAGACCTGTTGCTTCGGTAGTGTACTGTCCACTTTTCTTACGTTAATGTATTTACTTTTCTCTTAAGGTAGTGTGTTTAAAGCAAAAGAGGATAAGCCTGGGTGATGTAGAACCACTAAAAAAATTAAATGAAAGCGAAAGGGAGTAGAAACTGCTATTCAGTCTGAATTTTCAGATGAGATTAAGCTTTTTTATGTCTAGTTCTTTAAAATAAAAGCTGAATTTTATTTTGAAGAACTAGTGAAACCTTGCAGTGTACTGTAAACAAATGTAACCAAATTTCAAAGGAGACTTGCTTCTCCTTTTGCTTCTTTGAGTGAGATCTTAGACATTTACATTATTTGGCAGATGCTTTTGTCCAAAGCGACCTATAATTTTTTTTTCGTATCACAGATGAATGTAGTGTTGCCTAAGGACTCTTATTGGTGTAGTGTGGTATGCTAACCAGGGTAGGGATCAAACCCCACTCTCCTGCTTGTAAGGCAGTGACTAACCAACCACCAACCACTTATTGAGCCTTTAGAGCTTGGGTCCCACTATAATGGGTAAAAATGTTTTTGTTCTTCATCGGATTGGCTAAGCTGTGATCAGAGCCATGTGAAAAAAACAAGCTGATTAATAATATGGTTAAAATTGTTTAATCCCAATATTTAGTTTTATTTAACATTATTCTTTTTTTGTTGTAAAAAAAGAATAATGTTAAATTGTCCCAGGCATATTGCTTTGATAATTCAGTACAGCTGTCCCTGGTTGAGCTCACACAAACCCACAGACTGTGTAGTTTCGTCTGAGTAGTTTGTGGTATGAACGGTAAGCCTCAGGTGTCCTTAACCATATAACAAGATGGGAAGCAGCTGTTTTCTTTTCACAGTGCACAAATTAAGCAGAACACAAACAAACTATAATAGTGGTCCAAGTTCTTTTTGTTTGTGCAACAGTCCACATCACTGTAAGGCTTTATTAGTTCTGTAGGCTCTATTTGTTTAATAGGATTTATTTTTTTGTTTAATAAGGCTCTATTAGTTCTACAAGGCTTTGTTTATTCTACAAGGCTCTATTTGTTCAATAAGACCCTATTTATTAGTTCTATAGGGTCCTACTTATTCTGTAGGCTCTGTTCTATAAGACTATTTCTTCTATATGGCTTTGTTTGTTCTATGAGGTTATAGTTGTTCTGTAAGACTCTTATTTTGTCCAGTAAGGCTGTACTTATTAGTTTTGTAAGTGCCTACAGAACAAATGGGGCCTATTTGTTCTGTAGGCTCTGTTCCATAAGACAATATTTGTTCTATAAGGCTCTATTTGTTCATTGAGGCCCTGTTTGTTCAATGAGGCTCTATTGATTAGTTCAGTAAGGCCCTAATTGTTCTGTAGGTGTAAATGGTTCTCTAGGTTCTGTTCTATAAGGTGGTATTTGTTCTATAAGGCTCTTTATGTTCTGTAAGGCTGTGTTTGTTTTAGAAGGCTCTATTTGTTCTATAGGATTTATCTGAACCCTGTACATTAATTTGTTTTCTCTCAGGCCTGCTGACTGCAACCGTGGCCTCTCGAATTCACCGTGCGGCTCAGCCTGCTCTCCTCTACCTGGTGCCCTTTACCCTGTTGCCTCTGCTCACCATGGCCTACCTGAAGGTTTGTCTGTGTGGCCAAGTGGCCAAAATAAAATGTCTTTTCATGCATAAAAATGAGTCCCCCACTCCCCAACACCACACTGCAGTTCTAGAAGTTATTACACAGCTGGTCAAATGAAATTGATTTAAATTGAATCAGAATGAAATCTGACATCTGACATGCATGGAAGCTTTTCCTAAAGAAATGTAACAAACTGAATCGATGTCCAGCACACTACACTGGATATTAAAGGACGTTTTGGCGTTTTTAACTGTTTCAAAATTCTGTAAAATATGCAATCACTCTAATAATAATGAACATAATAATAATAGTAGTAATAATTAAAATACTCCACAACACCACCACTAATACAAGGCACACCCTGATTTACTTTCTCAGGGAAATAAAACGAGACCTCATTTGCGGTGATGGGAGAATTTGATTGTCACCACGGAAAAGCAGTCTAGTTACTGTTACTGTTGTTGTTTTCGTTAATAATCTGTGTGTGCATTTTCTTAGGGGGATCTGCGGCGCATGTGGTCCGAGCCCTTCCACGCCAAGTCCAGCAGCTCTCGATTCCTAGAGGTATGATGCCTTCCGCTCCCCGCCCCGGTCAGGGTATGGCAGCCTTCAACCCCCCTGTCCACCCACCCCCCCTCAGAGAGAGAGAGCATGGACAGAAGGAGCCACAACCATCGTCTTCTCATCCATTCTGATGTTGTTCAGATGAAGAGCAAGTCTGTGGACTTCACTGCCAGATGGATTCTACTTTTTCCATATACTTTTTTTTTTCCTCCTGAGATTTTCATTTTCCTCAGATAAATCATTCTCTCCTCTACCTCCTATGTTTACTCATTCCATTTCTTCCTCTCGCTCTCTCTCTCGCTCTCTCTCTCTCTCGCTCTCTCTCTCTCATACTCCCCCATTGGTTGAACTGAAAGGCCACTCCGTGCTGGACGTGTTGATGGGACACAACTAGTGCTCTTTGAGCCCTGGGTGATTTTTTTCTTCCCTCCTCCCCTCTTTGGCATCATTATGGATCTATGGACTGAGAATTATGTTGGTGTGTTAAATTTTTTTTTTTTTTTTTGAAAACATGGACAAGAAAGCTGAGAATTCTTCAGCTCTGAACAGTGATGACCCCAATAGGGACCAGCACAGTCAATGACAACACAGACGCTCCTTCACTTTTCCTGTCTTTTTTCTCTCCTTCTCCTCTTTTTCCCACCACATCTCTTCATACACTGGCCTCCCAGGCCTCTCCCCTCAGTCTTACAAAAAAAAAGAAAGAAAAAGACCCCCCCCTCTCCTTTCCCAAGTCCTTCCTCTTTGCAGATACATGTATTTTATTTAGAAAGATTTTATTCTTGGCATATACAGAAATGATACGTTATAAAATCTGAGTGTGTCCTTGCGTTTTGGAAGGGCACAGAGCTCTATGTATATATGTGTACACATGTATTAGGGTTATCATGTTGGTTTGCGCGTGTGCAAGTGAACAGTTACAAAGTGTGCGTGTGCGTGTGCGTGTGTGTGCGTGTGTGTGCGTGCGTGCGTGTGCGTGCGTGTGCGTGCGTGTGTGTGCGTGCGTGTGCGCACGTGTGTGTTGTTTTTGTGGTTTCATCCCCCTCCCCGACCCTTTGTTGCTCTTAGGTGGGATTGTATTCGGCTGGAATGTTTTCACGTGGCCGGCAGGGGTTGATAGGAATGCAGTTTTTTTGGGGGGGGGTTTTCCCCACTCGAGTTTGTATGATTGAAGCTCTGTTCTTCGGTCGGTCACTCCAAAAGTTGTCAGTCGCACTTTTATTCTGGCCTTTAGTGCACTTTCCTTCTATATGGCACAGGTTACTAATGAGAAGGGAAGGAACAGTGATGGCACACTGAAATAGGGGCTTCAGAGAGAGAGAGAGAGTGTGTGTGAGTGTGAGTGTGAGTGTGAGTGTGAGTGTGAGTGTGAGTGTGAGTGTGAGTGTGAGTGTGAGTGTG
>JBBJLS010000036.1:428574-458847 GCA_037577275.1 Bryconaethiops microstoma
GTGTGTGTTTGTGTGTGTGTGTGTGTGTGTGTGTTTGTGTGTGTGTGTGTGTGTGTGTGTGTGTGTGTGTGTGTGTGATTTTGTCGTTGTGTTCTGTGTTCAGGGTGCGGTGAGAGTCTGCAGGAAAGTTCTGGAAACTTCTCTTCTCCTGGATTCCCCAATGGCTACGGAGCCTATTCACACTGCATCTGGAGCATCTCCGTCACCCCGGGGGAGAAGGTAAACACATACAGATACACACACACACACACACACACACACACAACCACGGCCACACACTGGAGAGCGTATGGAATGTATGGAGTTTAGATCAAGGGTCTAGTGCCGAATATAAATTCATATTAAAAACATTTAATGATGCAGAAACTTTGAAACGTAACTTCCTGATGCATTCATGATATGGATTAAGTCTAATATTGCTGTTGATGAAAACACTCTTTACTGTATTAATGATATTAATAGATCGATGCAAATCTTAGTGTTAATAAAAGCTGTAATAATGATATTAATGGATTTATTCTAATCTTAGTGTTAATTAAACTGTAATAATGTTATCAATGGATTTATTAATGGTATACATTATTGTAATATTAGTGTTAATAAAAACACTCACTGCTCAAGTAAACACACAACACAGAACATCACTCTTCACAGTAATAATATTTGTGTTTATAAAAACACTGTGTATTAATGGATTAATTCTAATATTTGTGTTAATTAAACAATCTTCTTTTCTGATTTAATGATATTATGGATTTATTCTAAAATTAGTGTTGATTAAAACACTCTTTACTGTATTATTGCCCAGAGAAACAGCTTTTAAACAAATGTTCTCAGTTGAAGAAGACTCTTGCAGTTCTGTATTGAAGTCCAGATCAGATGTAAATCCGATTGTGTTTATTCTGATTTCTGTGTGTTAGATTATCCTGAACTTCACCTCTATGGACCTGTACCGGAGCCACCTGTGCTGGTATGACCATGTGGAGGTCAGAGACGGGTTCTGGAGGAAAGCTCCTTTAAAAGGTTTCTGTATTCACGCCCACAGTCTCTTCTCTCACTGTGAAAGCTCCACCCAGAAGAAAAGAACATTCAGAATAAGACCTCTTTCTATCCAGTCTGTTTCTCCTAAACAGAATTAAACACATTTATACATCAATATGAGATTCTGACCATTTTCTCCCACTTTTTAAATTCAGCTTCTGAGAAAGAGCTTAAATTCAGCTCCTTTAATCTCGGCCCGATCCCAATTTAAGATGCTCTTTCTTTTCTCTTACTGCTCTGATGTTTATTTGTCTTAGATCATCAAATCTTCGGAAAAACTACATGAATCAAAAGAAAAATCAAGTTTATTTCCCCATAAGTGAGCCTAACAACATCTGGAATTTGTCTCAGTGATCAAATTCAAGTCAGACTGTTTTGAGATTCATAAGGTAGTTAAAGAGAAGAAAACTGAGAAGCTGGTGAGAACAGCAGAAGTTGATTTTTTTTCTTTTGCTCTTTATTTCTCCTAAAGGGGGTTTAGGAGAAACAAGTCAGACTTCAGTAATCTCCAAACAAGAGAATGGTTTAATTCTGATTTTTTTGTGAGCAGCAAAATTCTCCTCTGGGTGGTTCAATAAAATCACAACAGTAAAATCACGAAAGGAGCAAATTGTGGTGTATATGTAATGTTTTCCATCACTTTACGTGCATCTTAATTACACGTTTCTCGTGTCCAATCATCACTCTGCGGTCGTTATGTTCATATTTTGTCTGCAGGCCGTTTCTGTGGCGACCAGCTCCCAGAGCCCATCGTCTCAACGGACAGTCGACTGTGGGTGGAGTTCCGCAGCAGCAGCAACTGGGTGGGGAAAGGGTTCTCCGCTGTGTATGAAGGTATGAACACACATTCCCTGTTCACACTCGGATCGAGGGTTCACATCTATTGGTACTTTTCTACTGGCACAAGGAACCACGCTGTGCTGCGAACAAATGGTTTTCCATGACTAAAAGAGTGACTCATGCCCGATCCATAACTAATCTTTACCCAAGCTATCCCTGAGCTATACCCGAGCCATACCCGAGCCATACCCGACCTGTACCCAATGCGTACCCAATCCGTACCCTGACTAACCAAATTGTACCTGAGCCGTACCCATGCCATACCCATACTGTACCCGAGCCATTCCCTAGCTGTACCATAGCCGTACCCGACCTGTACACAAGCCAAACCAAAGCTGTGCATGAACAGTACCAACACGTACCCGAGCCATACTGGCCCATACTTGAGCTGTACCTGAGCCCTACTGACCCATACCCAAGCCATACCTGAGCTAAACCCAGCCCGTATCTGGGCTGTACCAACCCGAACCCAAGCCAAACCCAAACCATAACCAAGCCAAACCCTAGCTGTGCTGACCTGTACTTGAGGCATACACAAGCCATACTTTAGCCATAGCAGTTCAGAAAGTAAAACTCCTTACATGAGGTTTTGGGAGAAAGATCAACCATAAACTGTGGCTCAGTTTGTTATTGAGGGGTTTGTTTGTCGACAGGGTAGGGTTGGGTTGGGTTTGTCAAAAATGTTCAATAAATTACAAGCTTCAGGACTGTGTGAAAACCAGAAGAGAGTTCTAAGTGCTAAAATCTTTCAATAGGGTGTCATGTAAGCAGAAGTGAGTCAGTTCAAAGTGCAGCGTTAGGACAGGTCATCAGGAGAGGAGATGCTCTCTGAACAGATGATTCTTCAGGAGGTTTTTGAAGATAGAAAGGGATTCTGCTGCACTGATCGCCTTTGGCAGCTCATTCCACCAGCGGGGAACCACAAATGAGACCAGTCTGGACTGGGATCTCTTTGTGTGTAGGGATGACAGAGCCAGATGATGTTCCTTGAAGGAGAACAAATACCCTACAAGTCAAAAGGTTTTGCACACGACAAGTTTTAACCACTTGACCATTTATTTCATAAACTGCAGATTTTATTCTTGTTAAACATTGGAAAGCTGTCGAGTGAACAAAATGTCAAATTAAACCTTGATAAGATGAAAAAAATCTGTAACTGTGCATGTCTGACAGCCTATTAACTGGTTGTGTGGTGATGCAGTTATATTCTAGGCTGTCCTTTAACTTTAAATGCCCTTGTTAACTCATCACTTAATAGCTCATTAATATCTAATACTTGTCTGGTGATCCACATTATAATTATATTAGGTGGCTTTTTGTAATAAATGGTGAACATACTGTACATTTATTTGTTAGCTAAGAATATGGAGTGTTTTTTTAGTAGATGTTAAGTGAGTAACATGCAAATGTAGAAAACCTCGGTGTATGCCAAAACTTTTGACTGTGTAGGAACATAAGCCTGAATGATATCTGGGTGCAGACGTCCCACTGTAGGACAGTGTCTGTGACCTTTAATTGGAGCAGCCGTGGGCAGACAGTGTCTGTCAATTAACAGTGTCCTCTGTGATGTTATCATTTAATTGGGTTGTCATTGAGAACAATATGAAAATGTGTGATAAAATGATACGCTCTGTTCTGTCCTCAGCAATTTGTGGAGGAGGCGTGCGGAAGGACAGCGGTCAGATTCAGTCGCCAAACTACCCTGACGACTACCGTCCCAACAAAGTGTGTGTGTGGAAGATGGCGGTGAATCAGGGCTTTAACGTGGGGCTTCGCTTCCAGTCGTTTGAGGTAAAGGACACGATGCTTTGACCTCTGAGGCCATACTGGGTGACCCGTGACACTGTGAAATGTGAAATCATAAAACACACCAACATTTGGGTGAATAAGAACTGGAACTTCTCATCAAGATTCACAATTCTTCATTTGTGACATACATGGATAGTTATACAAGTAATACATGTAGTGTAATGTGGCCCCTGAGTCGACCCGTAAGACTGCAATAAAGTTACCAAATAATGTATATTAAATTAAAGATAATAAACAAATGTTACAAACAGGAAATATACAGTGTGCAAAAAAAGTAATAGAATAGAATACCAACACATTCACTGCCTTAGCACAGCCTTTTTCCCTTAGTATTAAACAGGCTGTGTCTATTACTGTGCCTTTATACAGTAGACCGATATACAGTACTGTGCAAGAATCTTGAACCCCTTTTATTTTTTTACATTTTGCTTTCAATCACCTTGATACAGAAAATGACTGTCAAACTGTCTAAGCTTTGTCATTTTGAGTAGATTAAATGAAAGAAATGTGCCTAAAGATACAAGGTGCCTAGATAATGTTCCAACCACTCAGCATTCAGTACCACCGGTACACTGATCACCATTCTGATCCTCTTGAATCATGTTTCAGCTGTGTGCCGCCTTTTGAATAAGCTGCAATACAAGGCAGCCAGTCAGAAAAGAAGGTAATTTACATATTTCAGTCTTAAAGGTACAGAAATTATTCTAAGGGGTTAAAGAAAGATTGGAAAATGATTGTGTAAGAATGAACTATGATGAATTGTAAAATACTTTTGGTAAACAATTTTGGTAAAAATTTCGCAAAAAATGGAATAGAAGAAAAATACAGAATACAGAAATTCTGTATAAAATTATACAAAAATAATTTTAATTTTGTTGGATTTCATGAAGACCTCAATATATCAGAGCACCCAGTAATTCACCTAGAGCTGTGATTGGTCACCCCGTTAGAAACACTGTGATTGGTAAGAGGCTAATTTGCATATTGCAGCCTTTCACAATATCAGTATTGTAGTAACTGGTATTGTGCTAGAAGTTAATAGACGATATATTGTATGGCCCCAGTTTGCGATGTAATGAAAACCTGAGCATCACATGAAGCTGCTTCTCATTTAAAGTTGCAGAATGTGTTTTAGAGAAAGTGACCTTTTGCCCCCTCAGATTGAGCGGCATGACAGCTGTGCATACGACTATCTGGAGGTGCGGGACGGAGATTCGGAAAGCAGTCCCCTGATCGGCCGCTTCTGCGGATACGAGAAACCCAGCGACATCAAAAGCAGCTCCAACCGGCTGTGGATGAAGTTTGTCTCCGACGGCTCTGTGAACAAGGGGGGATTTTCAGCCAATTTTTTCAAAGGTAAGAGGATTAAACTCACAGTCTGGTCAGAGGGTCTACAATCTTAAACCACCCTGCCCCCCACCCCTCACCCCCCTCACTGGTTTAGCAGTAGTGCTATAGTATCAGTTTGTCAATGGGGAAGTGGGTCTGCTTTGTCGACGGGGTCGGGGTAGTTTAGGGCGTGGGAATTGGTTTGTTGATGGGGGTTGGTTGGTCGATGGGGTGGGGTGGTTTTCGGGGGTTGCCATGGTTTGACAGTGGGGCTGTAGATTCAATTTGTTGATGAGGGTTGGTTTTTCAGCGGGGATTGGGTGGGGTTTGGTTGGTTAATGGGGATGTAGTTTCCATTTGTTGGCGGGGTATGATCGCCATGTCTCCATGACGATGCCCCTGACTCCAGTGCCAAAGCTAAAGAGCAAGCTTTAGATACAAACATGTTTTGGTGATTAGGAACATTTGTGATGGGTGGGTTTATTGAACTATCAGTGCCGAAACACATTAGAGACTTAACTGCAATTTGAGTATCCCATCACTGAATACTTGCTCATTTACATAAACAGTCTGTTTTTAAGTAAAGGGTCAAGCTGATGCTCTGTTCTCTTTCTCTCTCTTTCTCTGTCTCTCTTTTTCTCTCTCTCGCACTCTCCCTCTCTCTCTCTCTCACTCTCTCTCTCACATTCTCTCTCTGTCTCTCACTCTCTTTGTCTCTCTCTCTCTGTCTCCCCCCCCCTCTGTGTAGAGATTGATGAGTGTTCCAGGCCTGATAAGGGTGAGTGTGTGCAGAAGTGTATAAACACTCTGGGCAGTTATCGCTGTGCATGTGAGCCAGGCTTTGAACTGGCGTCCGACCGCCGCAGCTGTGAGGGTGAGTCTGAATGTAAACACACACACACACACATCACTCGTGGACTTTACACATATCATAAATCTAAACACACACATCACACTTTCATAAATAAACTCTGGTGTCCAATATTTAATAACTGGATTTGATTGCTGCCCAGAGCGCATTAGTGAGATCAGGTGCTCATGTTGGAACATTGCTAAAAGGATTTGATTGCAGCTTGATCCAGCCTTTTATATTTTGCTTCCAAAGATCCAGACTTTCTTGTATTGTTAATGTAGTCTTGAGGAACAGTTCTCCAGGCTTCCTGAAGGACTTCCAAAGACTTTCATTATTAGTCCAGTCCCTGAACCTGACGGGTATTAGAGGAATATTTTTGTTAAGACAAAGAGTGACCTACATATGAATCATTCAAGCAGAACAAAGCACATTTAACTTTGGTCCTAAACCAGTGAAGAACCAGGTGAAGAGCTACTCAATACACCAAAGACAGACAGAAATAGTTATTTTCACCAACAAGGTGCTTCAAAACAAATTATAAAGAAATGAGGGGTGCTGTAGCTTTAATGTCCACTCAGTGTGTTAACATCCGCTCTGTTTGATCTCAGCAGCTGCTTGTGGAGGTTTCATCACCAAGCTGAACGGCTCCTTCAGCAGCCCCGGCTGGCCTCGTGAGTACCCTCCCAATAAAAACTGTGTGTGGCAGCTGGTGGCCCCCGCACACCACCGGATCACCCTGCTGTTCGACAGCTTTGACATGGAGGGCAACGACGTGAGTGTGTATCAGCACTGTGTGTCTCTGTGTAGTTCAGGCATTAATCCTTCAGCATGTAGCATCACATGTGATCTGGAACATTGAACACTGAACATCCTAACACTTTTAACTGCTGATCAACATTGCAGTTTAATGGAGATTCAGGGTTACAGATGATACGCCGTCGTCTTTACACTCAAGAATTTTATATTTATGCATTTATACATCTGACAGTCCATCAGAAAATAAAACTAAACTCAGGCTGTGTCCCAACAGCTGACGCACCAACTAACGGACGGAGCACCGTGCAGGACACTCAAAAGCACACTCAACCAAGAAACACACACACAAACAAATCTTTACGTTTTACACAACTGTTGAACCACCTGACACACATCAAAGCAACACCGGCTGGTGTATAATTATAATTAGTCTGACTTAAGTTTTCTTTTTATTATTCTTCTTTTTATAGCTGGAATTTTATAGCTCTTCTCCTCGATCATTTTAAAAAATATCGATCATTTTAAAAAATCGATTTCTGTGCTCAAATCAGCTCTGTAATGTACGGGAGGGAGAGAGGACGGTTGAGTCACCTTCAAAATGTGTGTCAGAGAGAGAGAGAGTCAGTGACGTCATGAATATAGCAGCCAAAAAGCGACAAAATGCGAGGAAACACATAGCAGACTCGAACAGACTTCAAGACAATAAAGATCAGGCCAGTGATAAAAAAAGACATGAGTCACTGTTTGTTGTGGTTTAATTAAAAATTAAGCTGCCAGTGAATGCTGCTACATGTACATAAACGGCTTGGTAAGAACCGGCGCATTCACGGCCACTCAGCCGTAAGACATCAGGCTCTGAATTTTATTTATTTATTTTTTTAATTAACTATTTTTGCCCATAAAACCAATGTGTGGTGTCTCCAAACACTGGTTTTATAGGAACCATGCAATCACAATTTGCATTTTCTCAAGGAAATGCATCTTATCATATTTGGTATCCTTTTGTAGATTAGTAGCGATGAATAAAAATTAAATTTTCTGGCTAATAAAGAAACTCAAGAATCTTGGGTGTATTTTTAGTAAATATTAAGTGAGTAACATAATATGTAGAAAATCTCAGTGTATGACAGTGATTCTGACCCCACTGTGTTTCAGGTGTGTAAGTATGAGTGTGTGGTGTGTGAGATGTATGCGTGTGTTTCAGGTGTGTAAGTACGATTATTGGGTGGGTGTGTGTGTGTTTCAGGTGTGTAAGTATGATTATGTGGAGGTGCACAGTGGTCTCTCTGCTGATTCCAGACTCCATGGGAAGTTCTGCGGTTCCACCCGGTTGGACCCCATCACCTCCCTCTCCAACAATATGAGGGTGGAGTTCAAGTCTGACAACACCGTCTCCAAGAGGGGCTTCAAGGCCCACTTCTTCTCTGGTGGGGAATCACGAACCAGACCGGCTACTTAAAGAGATTTTAAAATGAATTTATTAGGGGTGTCAAGTGATTCAAATAATTAATCTAATTAATTACAAGCTCACTGAATAATTAATCTAAATTAATCGCACACATTTTTTGCTGTAAAAGTGTCTCGCGTGTTTCACTCATACAGACTGCTGGGTGGATAAGCTAATGATTTTTAAAAGTGACACGTCTCCCCCCTAATGCAATGTTTCTGGCAGCCATGCATAAAAGGCTTCTTAAGCCACAATTAATCTACAAGTAACAGTAGAATAGCATCCCTTCACACTATTTCTCCAGTACTGTATGTGACAAACAGAGACCATTTTGTCAGGGAGTTAGTTAGTGGTTCACAGGTAGATGTGCTTAGTTTGGGTCTGAGTGCCTGGTTGAGTGTGGCTGGCCGCTGGCGCTGGTATCAGGGGCTGTGCTGGCTCGGTTCCTAAATGCTTTGCGTTGGGATGATTTTTAGACCTGATGTACTACCCCCCACAACACACACACACACGCGCGCGCACACAGTTCCATCTTTCCGTTCACTGGGCCAAGCAGCGTGTTCTCGTCTCCTCATTTCACAGAGCACCTGTGGGCAGAACCGGGTTAAAGAGTCACCACGGTATGCATTTAGTCAGCGTTGTATTTTTTAATGCGTTATTAATTGATCAAAATTAATGCGTTAATTCAACACAGTTATTATACAGAAATTATACAGTTTTCTGCCTTACACAAAATTTAACAAAAGATATTCGGTGCCTCTCTAGTTTTAACACTGAAGCTACAAGGCTAATGCAGCTACAAATAATGGAAATATTAATAATCAATAAACCTAAACCATCACACACTCACCTCAGACCGACTTTTCTTTTCATTTCATTTTATCACCAAGAAAATTCTCCCTCTCTCTTCCTTTCCCTCTTTCACTCTTCCTGTCTCTCTCTTTCTCTCTCTCTCTCTCACTCTCTCACCCCCAGGTAAATTAGGTCAGAATGTGTTTCCCGGTGAGTGTTGACATGTTGTTGTTATTATTATTATTATTATTATTATTATTATTAATTTCCTGTTTCAGATAAGGATGAATGCTCTAAAGAGAATGGTGGCTGTCAGCAGGAGTGCGTGAACACGTTTGGGAGTTACACCTGTCAGTGCCGGAGTGGATTCATCCTCCACGATAATAAACACGACTGCAAAGAAGGTGCGCTGCCCTCCACACGGAGTACTGTGGTCAGAGCGTCCCCTACTGTGAATAGAACCAGATGTCTCCAACACAAATCCAGCCATTTTATTCACTATCGAAGTTCCATGTGTCTCTGAGTGTTTATATGGTTGTTGATGATGGTAAAATAGTGAATCTGAACTAAATCACATTTCTTCTGGGACTATTTTGCCTAATGACACCCTGCATGTGTCCCTCCACCATGAATGTGTTTAGTTTTAGGACCAAAAGCTTCTCAAAACTGGTAGAACAGCGTCTTAGACGTCAGGCGGCGCAACCATTACTATTTGATGGAATAACTTTCTGTGAGGGAGATTTTGGAGGCAACGTCTGGTTTTATTCACCTCCTCTGTGAACAGTTCTGCCTCTGAATTTCCTCTTTAACAGAATAGTAAGTCGAGGGGTTATAGGTTATAAATGTAGGGCTTTAATCTTCACGGTTATGTGGCTAAGCCAAATATCCTGCTCTTATGTTTTATATGCAGTTGCTGTGCTTATACAGTCAAAAATGACAGTCACAGAGAAAGGAATTGAGAAATATTCAATTTTTTATCTGTTGAAAGGGAGAACCATATAAAAAAAAAGCACCTGTCCTTGATGCTATCTTTTCATCTGGAACATCATGTCCGTAGTTATTAAACCCCACTCTGCTATTCTCGGGATAATCTTTAACTATCGGCAACCATAGATTATTATAACTTATTTCCACCAGGCCACTTGTCTTGAGGGCAGTTCCTTCTTTTTTTAGGTTGTGGTTAATGAGGTAAATTACTCGGCAGAACCGATTCTTTACTGCAGTGATCCGCAAACAAGAACGCCTCTTAATGTTTCAGCTTTTCCTTTCTGCTGTGAAAACATGCAAGAATTGTTTTATTAAATGTAATTTTCAGGACGTGTGTTCAGCATGAACACTGTTTCTTACGTCATCACCTCCATCTGCTCTCTCTGCTCCGCTCCGCTCGTGTTTGGAGAACTTCAGTTTCTCACTGGCTCTTCACACAGTGCCTTTGTTTCTTCATTCATCTTCCACATGTCAGACACATTTAACTTCAATCTGAAGCCCATTAACCTGAATCGAGATCCCGTTACTCTATATTTAGTCTCAATTTGAATACCGTTAATAAAGCAGATTTAATCTCATTCGAAAACCTGTGACTTGCTCACATTTAACATCGATCAGAATCCCATTGATTGGGCACATTTAACCTGATTTGGGATCTCATGACTCAAGCATAATCAATCAGAATTCAGTGACTGGAGCATAATTAACCTCATTTGGAATCTTGAGGCTCAAGCACATTTAGCCTCGTTCGGAATCTTGTGGCTTGAGCATATTTGATTTCTGTCAGAATCCTGTGAATTATGCAAAATGAACCTCGATGGGAATCCTGTACCACTTTGAAACAGACAAGCAACATTTTGGAACTGTTTTTTTGGAGGAGGAAAACAGAAAAGACAGTTGGAGAAATAGAGAGCGAGAGAGAGAGAGATAGCAGGCTTCAGTAACACACACCTACTGGTAATATCATCTGACACACCCCCACTGGTTCGACCATCTCTTTCTCTCTCTCTCACACACACACAGACACAGGCACAGGTTATGCCATCTGACACATGCCTCCTGGTTATACCATCTCTCTCTCTCTCTCACACTCACACACACACACACACACACAGGTTACGCCATCTGACACATACCTGCTGGTTATACCATCTCTCTCTCTCTCTCTCTCTCTCTCTCTCTCTCTCTCACGCTCACACACACACACAGGTTACGCCATCTGACACATACCTGCTGGTTATACCATCTGATACACATCCACTGGTTAGACCGCTGTTCACATTCACAGTCAGTGATGGATCTAGAACCTCCAGAAGGACAAGAGTGACGTTGTCCCTCAAAACTGATCCCACCTGTAAGGGATAGACCATCACAGCCTCGCTCTGCCACCAGAGGGAGGCAGAGAGTAACTCATCTCAGCTGCCGGACTATTTTTGAAGGAAAAGAGTGAAACTGACTGACTTTAAATGAATTAAGTCTTGTTGTTTATTTTTGTATTTACAGCTGGCTGTGACCAGGTCATCACCAGTGTTTCCGGCATCATCACCAGCCCTAACTGGCCTGATAAATACCCCAGTAAAAAAGCCTGCAGCTGGGCCCTGTCCATCACACCAGGACACAGAATCAAACTGGTACCGTCAACACCTCTCTGTCTCTCTCTCTCCTCTCTCTCTATGTCTTTCTAATCATCTCTCTCTCTCTCTCTCTCTCTCTCTCTCTCTTTCTCTCTCTCTCTCTCTCTCTCTCTCTCTCTCAGGCCTTTAATGAAATAGACATGGAGAGCCATCTGGAATGTTCCTATGATCACCTGGTGATTTTTGATGGTCCTGACAGCCGGTCTCCCCGTCTTGGACGGTTCTGTGGGAGTAAAAAACCACCTCCGGTCATCTCCAGTGGGAACAAGATGTTCCTGCGCTTCTTCTCCGATAGCTCGGTGCAGAAGAGGGGCTTCCAGGCTTCTCACAGCGCAGGTTGCAGATCTTTCTTATGCCTCTTCTCCAGAGTAAAGTCTTCTGCCTGTAAACTTAACAATATTTTTCCTCTGGGGCTGGAAGCCAGTTTACATCAATTAAAGCCATAGGTAATGTGATTGCAACCGTAAGTTAACACCTCCCTCTGTGGTTCAGTGGTAAAATGCAGTGTTGAATGAAGAGTCAGAAGAGGCAGCCAGTTGAATCTACACTTTGTAGATCCAGAGGTTGAGTTCTTCTCTGAACACAAACTTTTTTTCTTTTATTTTAAAACAAAATATAAACTTCATTTTCACTAAAATCCATTCTAGCTGCTGGGGGGATTTTGTGCTGAACTGTCACTTTAAATGTTGCTCCTGTTCTCCAGAGTGTGGAGGAGCTTTGAAGGCCGAGGTGAAGACCAAAGATTTTTACTCCCACGCTCAGTTCAGCGACAACAACTACTCCGGAGCTTCCGACTGTGAGTGGGTGGTCTCAGCAGAGAAGGGCTACGGCGTGGAGCTTATCTTCCAGACCTTCGAGCTGGAGGAGGAGGCTGACTGTGGATACGATTATGTGGAGCTGTTCGATGGAGCAGATACCAAAGCACCACGACTCGGACGCTACTGCGGCTCTGGGGTAAGACTTGATCATCATCATCATCATCATCATCATCATCATCATCATCATCACTACGCCTCATTACAGTCATCTTCAACGGCTCATTCTGATTGGTTGAGGTTCTCCACATGTTGTTAGTGGGGGAGGGAGGGGGGGTTTCACAGTAACCATATCACTCCGCGATCACCTCTCAGCTGTAGCTGACATGATGTTCTACTTTGGGACCCAGAACAGAAAGTGAAGCCCTCGGAGAACTTTATTAAGATCAACACTGCAAATGTTCAGTTCTACTCTGAAGAAGGGTGTGACAGCAGCCCTGCATCAGACTCCCAAACTGCCCTCCCACACCCAACCTGCCCCCTGGCCATTGATCAGTATACTGGCACACCTTTATCTAGGCACCTTGTATCTTTAGGTACATTGCAGCCTGTCACAGTAAAACATTTCTTTAATTTAGTCTACTCAATATGCCGAAGATAAGACAGCATGACAGGCATAAATTTGTATTTTTTGCACCAACAAGGTGATTCACGGCAAAATAAAAAGACATGAGGAGGGCTCAAGACTTTTGCTCAGTGTGTGTGTATGTATATATATCTTCTTCTGTATTTCAGCCTTCGGAGGAGATCTACTCCGCCGGCGATGCCATCGTCATTCGGTTCCACTCAGATGATACGATCAGTAAGAAGGGCTTCCATGTTCGCTTCACCAGCACAAAGTTCCAGGACACACTTCACACCAGCAAGTGAGCTTGTCTCCACGGCGACGGAGGGGCTTTGAACAAGACCTGGGGTTCCTCTCCAAACCCCGCCCACCAGCTCCCTTCCTGGCAGGACAGACCGAGGCTGGACACTGATCTAAAATGTATTAACCCTTTCAGCCCCGAAGGGAGGGCGAGAAGAGCCCTATGGGTAAAACGTGTCTTCCCAGCGCCCTCTAGAGTGTTCTTTAAAAGTGTTCATTCATTCAGGAAACAGAAGGACACTGAGCTTGTGTGAGTGAGTGAGTGAATGAGTGAGTGAGTCACGGTGGGCATGAATTTTCCTCTCCAGGCTCCACCCTCTAAAGTCCTTCATGGCTACTGTTTCTAGGTTCTTTCCATTCCCATTCAGCCTAATGAGCTCCTTAATGCAATCACACTAAAACACACACTCTTACAGTGTGTTACTGACTTACACACACGTTTGTGTGTGTGTGTGTGTGTGTGTGTGTGTATACCCAAACTGTGACAACAGCCCCCTGGTGAATTGTGAAGGTACTGCAAGTGGTCCGCCTTATTTACAACAAGCCAAATGTTTTCAGTTTAATAATTAATTTAGAAATAACGTTATGATTAAATATTTACATTTGACTAATAAAACAAAGCCAGTTGTGTTATTCCACATTTATTTTACCTATTTTTGACCCAGAGCGTATCTTATGCCTTGTCACTAATAAAGAATCGTAACTGATGGAATAACTCAGTATTTATTTAATTTCTTTAATTAAGTAATTAATTAATTGCTTTACCAGTTATTAGGTGAGTGTGGATGGACTATTAATTGCACTGCAATTCTGCAGGCCCACATTCACACAGAACTGCTTTTACTTCCCTGATCACTGTGGCCACTGAGGCCACCGGGGGGCGCTGTCCTGTTACGGTTGTTCTGTTTATAACAATATAGAGAAATAATTAATCTTAGTGTGGTGTGTTGATCAGAGTCAAGATTGAGGTGAACACAGAAACACACACAGTGAATGTGAGTGAGTAACACGTGTGTGTGTGTGTGTGTGTTGTGCAGACTGAGGTGCTGCAGTTTCTTTTAAGGCCGATTTGGATTTTTACTGTAAAAATCCACCTAGCAACAGTAGCTATGGAGGACCACCTTAGTGGGCAGAGCCTAGAGAGGGTAGATTAGCTGGACTCTAATGCTCTGAGAGCTCTGATTGCTCAAATGAAAAGAGACCATTTCTCTCTCTCTCTCTCTCTCACACACACACACACACACATTCTGATCGGTTTAATCAGCCCTGTTTGCCTCGATTGGAAGAAAAAGGAGCAGCAGTGATTTTAGAGGACTAATAAATATGTTTTAAGACAAAACTGGTCTTGCTGCTATTTTATTTTCCCTCCCAATTCTGTCTGATCTGTCAAATTCTGTACAGTTCTGTACAATATGTCAGATCTGTTTGATTTCTCTGATTCTGTCTGATTCTGTACGATCTGTTGGATCTGTCTGATTTCTCTGATTCTGTCTGATTCTGTACGATCTGTTGGATCTGTCTGATCTGTCTAATTCTGTCTGATCTGTCCGACAACATAATCATAATTTGCTGGGGTGTTTAAAGTACCTGTGCGTGCAGGAAGAGAGGACACTCCTAAAAGGACAGAGAGACTTTTGCACATCACAATTACAGCCTTGCTTTCTTTAAAGTAGTCAAATCTAAAGTAACTGCTTTAATTCTGTCAGAAAATCCATCCATTCTCTAATTCTGACAGGTGGGGGGTCACAGGGTGAACTCACAGGGTGAAAGGTGAGAAACATCCTGAACAGATCACTAGTCCATCACACACACACAACCTTAACCCAGAATCCAGAATCTTCTCAATGAGAGGAGACACTGCCATCTACTGGATTTACTTTTTCAACTTAAGAAAATACATTGCTTGGCCAGGAATGTTCAGACTGTGTGTGTGGATCGGAAGATCAGAATAGTTATAATTAACTCCAGGTTTATTCGTTCATTTACTTTATTGATAAGGTTAAAGATAATACATGATTCCACACTGTGATTTCTAACTGCTGGAGCTATGTTTCCTCATTAGGCCTCCAGACCAGGGATCTCAGCATCGCAGCGCTGCATTATGTTTAAACAGGGAAGTCGTGAATTCCAAGTTTTAACTGGAACACTTTTGAAGTCGAATAGCTAACAATGGCTAAACTTCCTAGAACTGGTAGTGCTAACAATAATTAACCTGGCTAGAGCTGGTATTATTAAAAATAACTAACCTGGCTGGAACTACTATTGCTAATAATGGCTAGTAGTCGTTAGTCTGGCAAGAACATAACTTGATGCACTGGAACATGTGGTTTCTGACCCTGTACGACTCACTGTTATCTATAAACTTGGGCTGAAGTACATTAACATAACTAAACACCGCTGCATTTTTGTGTCTGACGGATGTTCCTTTGGATCTGGAACCATGAGGCTAATAGCTAACAGTTAGCCAAAACATGTGGCAGAACTCCACTGAGGGGAACCTAAATCAGATTATTTTGGCAAAACTGTTCTTTTAAAATTCAGACAGACAGTTGTTTCACTTCATTAAAAACATATTGCTGTATAGATCAGTGATGGCTAACATCTAAAACCAACCAGTGGACTCAAAATGAATAAATTCTAAGAAAAACAGTACTGTGTAAAAGTCTTGAGCCACTCCTCATTTCTTTATATTTTGCTTTGAATCACTTTATTGGGGCAAAAATACTATTTTCTGCCTGTCAAACTATTATCTTTGGCATATTGAGTAGATTAAATGAAAGAATTGGGAACAAGTGCCTAAAGGTGCCTAGATAAAGGAGTTCCAACCACTCAGCATTCAGCACCACCAATATACTGATCACCACCTGATCTTCTAGAATCATCTGCACCTGTTTCTTCACTGGTTCAGGCCTTAAGTTATATGTGCTTTGTTCGGCTTGAATGATTTATACGTAGGTCTGTGTGTCTTAACAGATTCCTCTGAAACTGGTCAGGTTCAGGGACTGGACTGAAAATGAGAGACTTTGAAAGTCCTTCAGGAAGCCTGGAGAACTGTTCCTCAAGACCACATTAAAAATACAAGAAACCTGGATGGTAGGAAGCAAAATATGAAGAAATGAGGGGTGGCTTAAGACTTAATGCAACAAATAAAACAACAGTAAAATATGCTTTACTTTCATGCTATAGAGAGGTTTGACTTTCCTAAAGTACTGCATAGGTAAAGTCCTCATGATTAACATAGCTTGCAAAGAATGAAGGGTTCACAAAGCACCCCAGAGCCCATACGCTTGCATTTTTAAAGACATTATGGCCTTGCAAACTGATCAGCGCTGTGATTCTGAGATGCTTTGTAAGGCGCATGTATATATGGCCCAGGTCCAGCCTGGGAATAATAAACTTTTTCACCAACGTTTTATATTTATATTAAACTATTATTGTCCTCTGTAGATGTCAAAAAAGGACCTTTAAAGAAAAAATTCCAATTTTCCAACATTCCCCTATCACTTAATGTATGAGATGTAAACAGATTCATTCTGAGAGTGTTAGGTGTGTTTGTACAGACTCTGATTTCTTAACAGTGCAGGTGAATGGAACCAGATGTCTCAAATTCACTATCCACCCCCCAGTGAAGCTCCACTTGTCTCTGAGTGTTTATATGGATGTTGATGATGATAAAATAGTGGAGAATCTGAACTAAATTACTTTTCTTTGGGGACTATTTTACCTCATGACAACCTGCATGTATTCCTCAAGCTTGATTGGGTATAGTTTTAGGAACAAAAGTTTTTCAGAACCCTGGTAGAACAATGTCTCAGACGTCAGGCGGTGCAACCAGAACCATTTGATGGAATAACTGAGTGAGATTTTAGAGCCAGATGTCTGGTTCCTTTCATCAACATTGTGAAGTGAGTTCCTCCAGAACCACCAAACACACTCTGAACCCCTCTGTTCACATTTTAAACACTTGATGAAATTATTGGTGGAATTCTCCTTTAAATGACATTCGAATAAATATCCGTTAAATTCACCTTAAGTATTTAACCAAACCAAAACCAGAAATCTGACCTAAACCCAAATCTTAATCCGAGCACTGTATAATCAACTAATTTCATCAGATATTTTGTCAATATCAGCATCTTCAGATAATCTATAGAGGACTTTTCTGAAGACAAACACTCCAGATTCACCTCCAGTTCTACATTTGCTCTGGATCTCAGAGAACCGAGCAAAGTGCCATTCAAAAACTTTGGAAAAACATTATGACCTTAATACCTGACACTGTTCTGTTCATCAGTTTGTAAAAACTCAACATATTACATGGAACATTCTTTACAATTTGCTAAAAAAAAAAAAAAAAACTGAAGTAGAACATGCTAAAAGCCCAACTTTGGGAATAAAGCCAGAGGCCATGCCCACTTTCTCCTCTTGTTGTGATGTCACTCATAATCACGCAAACCTTTCAGCACCTTTAAATGATCAAAAGAGTTTAAGTAGGAGTAGCACCAGTCTGTAAAAGAGAAGTCAAAAGTTGCCCAGGGTAATAGTAAGGACAAAACCAAAAACTTGGGGAAGGTCAAAATTAATCAAAATAATTGTCTGGGGTGGGTTCATATGCGAGCAAATAAGTTGACAAGCTGAGCATCTTTTAACTCAATCAAACACTCATTTCAACCACTTCAAAAACCCCCTAAACCAATTTTACCAAAAAGAAAACCCTAAATTTTGCTGTTCAGGCTTTCAGGGAATCCCAGTGTCAATCAAGGAAACTTGGACCCACAGAAACACCCATATTTCGCACCCTGCATGTGTAGTAAAACTCCAGAGATTATTTTTGTTTGTTTTCTTTGTGTCGACCCCCAAGGAACTAAAATTATACTGAGGGACAGAAATATTGTTTATTTCCCCTCAACGAGGCAAAACTAAAACTTTTTGGACAGGCGACTCATTTCCTGTCTAATATGTCTCTGAGTGAAATTGCTAAATGTGCTGAAGTTCTGTGCTGAAGTCCTTTCAGAGCGCACTTGATTCAAATATGAATTTTAAAAAATCATTAAAAAAATATTTAAAAAATAATAATACATCAGCACCAGTTGCTTTAGTCACTTTTGGCAACTGTGACGATATAATATATTTTGCTGGCTCATTTCTCAGGATCACCATCTTGAAATCCAACATGAGGCTAAGGTGGGAAAGTCTAATTGGATGGGTGGAGGATGGAGGCAGAGTCAGTAAAATAAATATTGCTGTTTCAGTTGAACGCTGTAAATATGAGGGATGTGGGCAGATGTGAAGGAGAGATCATTCTCAGGATGGTTTTTTTTTGTAAAATAATTAAAAAACAGAAACTAGTGGGTTTTATATGGATGACAGAGGATGCCTCAGATATGCAAATAAGCTATTATCAGACAGCAGGACCATTCCAGTTAAAGATCTGGGTTTTAGTTCATGTGTGTTGTGTGTGTTCCCACGATGTAAGGAATAACCAAACAGTGATTTCAGATTTAAAGTACTAAAATACTAAATATAGTAACCAAGTACTCGAGTATCCGCACACATTCTGCATATTTACAGCATTAAACTGAAATATGAATATTTATTACTGACTCCACCTCCATCCTCCATCCATCCAATCAGACCCAATCATTCCCACCTCAGCCTCACTTTAGATGTCAAGATCCTGAGAAATGGGCAACTTAGACAAATGTCCTAAAGTAGACATTTTAATTCAAGTCAATTAAATGTTTTACTTTTTTGTCACTATGGAAATGAACTGTTCCATGTTATTTCTCTCTGACCTGGGCAGTAACGACAGCACAGACTGTGGCGTCACACTCAGGTTTAAATTTTGGGCAGAAACACTTTGAGAGGCTCGTTCTCATGCACTTTGTCGAGGAAGCCGAGGTTGAAGTAGGGGTAGAGTGTTTCGGTGAAAGTGTCCCGGAAGGTGTAGAGATGTGTCATGCTCTCTGCATTGTAAAAGGACACCAGGCCTCTCCGGTAGTCCAGATACACCCCGATCCGATCCAGCTGCTCGTCCAGGGACAGGACAGTAGGGGGCGATGTTCCGGCCATGTACTGGACGCCGTAGGACAGGGAGATGGTCCAGAAGCCGTTGGCCGGCATGGCTTTAATGACTCCTTTTCTGGGTACAGACTCTCTGGCCACGCCCACTGTCCACACAGCACTGCTGTACACCTCGATCTCCCAGTAGTGGCGGCCGTGGGTGAAGCCCTGACTGCCTAGCAGAGACAGCGCGGCGTTAAAGCGCTGAGGGTTATCCTGCACTGCGCTGTTAAACGTCTGGTAACGGACGCAGGTCAAAGATGGGGTCAAACTCAGCCACGGGTTTGCCGTGCTCGAGTTAAAGGTGATAGCCGACGGCACTGTTGAGAAAGAGGTGAAGGTGTTAATCAGCATCTATTATGAATTTTTGAGAATCTAATATAAATTATTCAGTATTAACTACGAATTAGTCAGCGTCTACCATGAACCACTGAGCGACTATTATGAATGATTCAATATCTATTATAAATCAGTCCATTTCTACTATTTCTACTATTAATTATTCCTATGAATTTCCTATGAATTAATCAGTGTCTACCATGAATTCATATCTACTATGAATGATTCGGTATCTACTAGAGAGTAATTCTATGAATTACTCAGTATCTACTATAAATGATATAGTATCCACTATGGATTATTCAGTAATTACTGTCACTATTTAGTATCAGCTGTGAATTATTCAGTAACTGCCATGAACTATTCAGTAACCAATATGAATAATTCAGTATTTACTATGAATTAGTCAGTATCTGCTATGAATCGTTCATTTTCTACAGAGTAAATGTAAGGTGTAAAGGATTAACTCTGGTTTCAGTGTGATACAATGGGTTGTTAGTGACCTCGTCTCATTTTGTAAATGATGTTAGTGTGAGAAAATGACCTGGGTAGATGCTTCCCTTCAGGGATTTCCAGACCCGGTACTGCAGTGGGCCGGCAAAACGGCCCTCGCACAGTTTAAGGGGGGTTAGCGCCGGCTTCTCGAACTTCAAAGGCTGCCTGATTTACACAATAAATAATAAAAACAACAAAAGAGCTCAGCCTGGAAAACAAGCCGAGCTTGACCAGAGAAGGGAATCAAACATGAAATCTGAGCGACTCTCAGGAGCTCAAACTCACCTCTGGAGGAGACCCTTAATGTTCTGCAGGGAGACAGGAAGCAGAGCATTGATTAGTTTGGCTCGGGTTTGTGGAGCTGAGGGGGAAAAGTATTTTCCATATGAGGTCAGACCCCTCCACCCAGCCCAGTCCCTCTGTCTCTCTCTCTTTCACTCTCTTTCATTTTTTTTCTCTTTGGAAATCCCCTCGCAGTGCCGACCTACTCTAACAGCTTTATCCTTTCCATCAAAACAGATGATGACATCACTAAATTAGATCCTTCTGCTGCTCTTCACTCTCGTTTCCCCCTTTTTCTGCCCCTCAGATCAGTGACAGTCTCCTTCAGTCTGACAACAAAACAATCAACTCAAACGCTTATATTAAACCTAAATACATACACATACTGGCCACCATTTCTCACAGGGACACTGCTGGTGTACAGTTAGAGATTAAAGCCCATCTGGTGTGTGTGAGTGTAGAGTTTCATCAGGTGTCTCGATGTTTGGCAGGTTACTCTAAACTTAGCAGTTTCACGTGTGTAAAAACACCTGATATAAGACACATCACACACACTACCACATCACTGCACAAGATGGTGTTTATAATAAAGCGGCTAGTGAGTTGAAACACAAGGTGTTTCTAATGAAATGGCCTGTGTTTTCGGTGCTTTTCACTGTAGTTTTCAGTGAGGTGTGTGTGTGTGACTCACTCTGAGCAGTGTGTACGGGTCCTGTTCTCTGAGTTTGTCCTCTATATCAGCAAGGGCCCTGCGGAGGCGCGATATTTCCACACAAAGCAGTGCTTTGTGCTCGTCCAGCCGGATCAGTTCCCTCCGCTCCTCCGTCTTCAGCTTCACCTGTAACAGCTTCTCCTCCTGGTAGAGGAACTGGTGCAGGTCACTGAACTGGGCCTCGATGCGCTGCTTTAAGTCCGCCGTGTGCTCCTGCAGCAGAAAACACACACAGCTCTCTTACCGTCCCATCAGAGTGCAGTGATGGGATCCTGAGGACTTAAGTGGTCTCTTTTCTTGGTTTTGGTTTGAACTCGGACTGTATCAACAAATTTTTCAAATTTGTTGAGTTCAGACTGTATCAACAAATGTTCAAAGTTTGAACAAATAAGAAAAGTGTAAAACAGTTTAAAACCGGAGTTGTTCTCCGACACGCTTGCCATCTGCTGCTTTTTCGCTCAGCACGCCACCACTCAGGCACTCTCCGGACCCCCCACCCATCGTGGGTCTGTGGGTTAAGGCTATCATGAAAGTTCACCCAGGTTCAAAGATCTTGTGCTTTTTCTGTGTGTTTCTAAGACCTAAAATAAAAGAAATGTGTTTATTTTTGTTCTTTATGGTAATTTGCACATGGCACCGTTTACAAAACCCCAATAGCGGTTAATATTATTATTATTATTACATGCTTTTCACACCATTATCAGTTAGATAGATGTTAGATAATAGAACATTTACAAGTAATTTAATTGGCAAATGGCAAAAGGCAAACAGGACTGAAAATGTTAAATTCATGTAAATTAACATTTAAGGGAATGTTTAGCTTAGTTGGAAATACACAGTTTGGTGAAGGAGCTCCAAATTTTACATCATTAGTGAGAAATTTATTTGGGAAAATGTATTTGGGGAAAAAAGGTTTAATGGTCTGTAAAAAGTTTATTCTGAGGATGTCTCCAACTTATCAATACCTTCAGCTTCTTCACCTCGTCCTCTGTCTCCCTCTCGCACTGCAGAGCCATGTTCAGCTCTGCCTGCAGCGCCGTCGCCGAGCTGTTCAGGGAGTTCTGACAATACAGAGAGACATGGTTACAGAGACAGTTCAGACCAAAAAAGCACAATATTACACTCCCCCCATTATTAATCAGCTAACAGCCTTTTGATGCCTGAAGTTCTTAAGTTTACGGAGCCTTGAGGCTAGTCCTGATAACAAAGGAAAATCAGAATGAGACCAGAATGAGACCTGTTTCTCTTTAACAGAACTGAACTCAGTTTAACATCAGTATGACATTCTGACCATGTACTCCCACTTCTTAAATTCAGCTCGTGAGAAAGAGCCTTCCTGTAATCTCAGCCTGATCTCAGTTTAAGATCCTAAAATGAAATTTCTTTTCTTTCACTGCTCTGATCTTTGTTTCTCAGCTCATTTGATCTTCAGATCAACCAGAAGATCCAAATTAAAACTTTCTCATGAGTCTGAACAACATCTTAAATTTGTCTGGGTGATCAAATTCAAGTCTCGACTACCATAGTCAGACAGTTTTGAGACCCATAAGGTTGTTAAAGAGAAGAAAACTGAGAATAGCAGAAGAACTTCTGTCTTAAGTTGATTTTTTCTTTTGCTCCTTATTTTTCCCAAAGGGGGTTTTAGGAGAAACATGTCAGACATCAATAATCTCCAAATAAGAAGATGATTTACTTCTGATCAGATGAAGAAAAGACTGTTCTGAGCAGTAAAATCTTCCTCTGGGTGGTTAGCATTTTACAAAATGCAAATCATCTCAGAGTGTGTGGAGGAGTTTGGTAACCCATGATACATTTGTTTATGTGGTTTCTGAACAGGCACCACTCACTTAAACATGGAAAATGAGCTTCCATTACATTCCACTATGGCTGTTAGCTCTGTTAGCCTACGGTGTAAGGCTAAGGAGTTTTATGCAAACATGCAAGCACACTCCTCAACGGGGCAGCTGGTGGCCTAGTGGTTAGTGATCACAAAGTTGTGGGATCGAATCCCAGGACTGCTAGTGGCACCTCTGAGGTACCTTTAAGCAAGGTACCATCCCCACACAGTGCTCCCTATATATTTATAGTTTATTTATGCATGTGTATTCTGTGTTAGTTGTTGTACTCTGCAAAATCTGGAGCCAGGCTGTCTCATCTCTCTGTAAACATGTTTATAGCTGAGATGACAATACGTTTCACTTTGCCTTTGAGGCTTTAGAGAACAAATATGTCTTGTGTGACTGATAGAAAGTTGGGGAAACATTATTTTATCACTCTTCACAGACTTTACAGTTTTGGCCTCAAGCTGCTCTGAACAATGCCCTGATATGCTGAGATTAGCAGCTGGAGGCTGGAAAGCTCCTCCTCACAGGGAGTCCAGCAATAACAAACCAGCAGACTGAACAAACTCTCAGCACTCTCAGACTTAGCAGCATCAAGCTCTGCTAGGAGTCATGTATTCACAAGCATGCACTCCCTGGCCACTTTATTAGAAACACCTTCAACTTACTGGTCACTTTATTAGAAATGTCACCTTGTGCTTCCACCCAGTGCCCACTTTATTAGAAACACCCACTTTTTGCTTCCACTCACTGGTCACTATATTGGAAACACCACCTTGTGCTGGCCACTTTAGGTCCATTAACTTTATTATATGTGGGTGTGTGCAGTGGGTAAGCACCGCTGTGCTCAGCAGGATTTTATACACTGCAGTTATTAAACACCGATGGATGCACGAGCCACTTTATCAGAAACATCTTTTGCCCTTTATTTACGCATAGTGTATTTTGTATTAAGTATGTTCCAAGTATTTCAGCAGAGGTTTCACTGGATTTATTTAGACTTTATATTTTATATTGTTCTTGTCTCTGTGTCTCTGTGTGACTGTCTAGTAGTAACATAAGCAATTTCCTCCATGATCAATAAAGTTTTCTGATTCTGATTATTGCTCATTATTGATCTGAGGTTCAGAGAAGATGTTGTGACAGAAGTTCTTACCCTGTATCTCTGCTGTGCATCCTTCACACACACCAGTGTGTGAGCACGGTGTTCCTGCGAGATACCGCAGACCAGACACACCAGCTCCTGGTCCTCTTCGCAGTAGAGCTTCAGCTCCTCGCAGTGTCTGGCGCAGCGGGGCACATGGGTCACAGGGGTCACCAGCGGCAGGGAGGGCACCACCGCGCCGCTCTCCTCCAGGCCCTGGCAGTAGCTCTCCACGATGTTGGCCACGATGCGGTTGGGCCTGAAGCTCTGCCCGGGGAAGGTTTTGCGGCACTGCGGGCAGGACCCTGACCCAGGCTGACCTGGAGACCGTGGCCCGGTCCAGTACCCAGTGATACAGGCCTGGCAGAAGGTGTGGTCGCAGGGCAGAGACACGGGCTGCTTGAACAGATCCAGACAGATGGAGCAGGTCAGGTCTCGGCTCAGCCGCTGCGCGTGACCTTTGGCCACCTGGCTAGAGATCTCTGGCCTCTTCTGCTTGTCGGGCTTTTCCATTTTGGGCCGGTTGTTGGACATCAGGTCAGGTTTTTCAGGCTCTTTCCTGGACCACGGGACGCTCATTAGCCTGGTTTTAGAGTTCTCGCCTTGTATGCCTGTTGAGTATGAATTGTTTTTTCTCTTTCGTCACCTCTCTCTCTCTCTCTCTCTGACTCTATCTCTCTCTCTCTCTTTCTCTCTCTCTCTCTGTCTTGCTGTGTCTCTGTCTTTTTTACCCTCTCTCTCCCTCTCCGTTTTGGCTCAGCCCAGTTTTCCTGTTGACTGTGGGAAAGGAAAAGGGGGAGCTGAGTGGGCGGCCCAACTCAAGAGTACCACTGTGTGTGTGTGTGCGCGCGCGTGTGTGTGTTTGTGCGTGCACGATGAGTGCCTGTGCACCTAAAAATTAATGAACCAATACATTTAGCAATAAATAAACCCTATTTAAAATATACAGTGCTTGGCAAA
The DNA here is from genome assembly GCA_037577275.1 of Bryconaethiops microstoma. Lineage (NCBI taxonomy): Eukaryota > Metazoa > Chordata > Actinopteri > Characiformes > Alestidae > Bryconaethiops > Bryconaethiops microstoma. The sequence goes on from JBBJLS010000036.1 coordinate 453,579, forward strand.
AGTCTTGACACCCTTGCAGTACCATCTGAAAAAACATTCGATTGGTGACGGCTTCATTTTTCAGCATCAAGGATCCCAAATACACCGTCAATACAGTCAAAAAACAGGATGGAACACGATCAGTCATGGATCAGCCTCCCCAAAGCCCAGATCTCAATATTACTGTATCAGTGTAGATCATCTGGACAGAGAACAGAACAAAAGACATGCTTTGGATCACGATTCAAGAAGCCTGGATAACTATTGCTGAAGACACTTAAAGAAATAACAGGAAAGCTTGTCTAACAGAGTTCAGGCTGTAAACAGTGGTCATAACGGAGCTCAGAACAAATACTGACTTTAAAGCTGGTTAGAATTAAACAAACCCTCCTTGTGATTATACTGTATTTACATGTGTGTTTGTAAATGTTGCAGTAAATCACTGTACCAACCTGTCTTATTTTAGTACAAAATGTGAAAAAATGAGGCTCAAGACCTTTGCACAGTCCTATATATATATAATCTACAGTCCTGTTTTTTAGACTGAGGCTTGTTAGCACTAGCATACTGTTAGAATAATGTTTTTCAAGCACTTTTTGTAGAAGAGCATCGACTGAACACGTAAAAGTGTGTGTGTGTGTGTGTGTGTGTATACAGTAAGTCTGGGTGTGTTGCCCATATTCCCTTGACGTCAGTGCTACAGTCCGGAAGCCAAGGCCATCTGCGAAGATGCTATCTGTGGTTTGTTTCTTTATCAATGCTAAATGGCTATTAGGGGCAAAGAGGACTAAATGAGTCTGAAAAAGTATAAACTGTAAAAAAAATAATGTTTTGTAATTATTTTCCGAAAAGCATTAGCTTTAGGCTGTCAGCTGTTGCCATGTCTTTGTGTCATGTCTTTACAGACCACAACGGAGAATAGCTTGAAGAGTTCATTGTGTGTTTCCTCACTGTTTTTAACATGTATTGTGTGTTATTTAAAATGCGCATTAAATGCGGCTCAAACTGTAGAGTGCACCCAGGAAACGTATATATCAAAACATTTAGCTCGGCAGCACAAGCTGTGGTATTACTTTTGTTGCCGTATTGAGTTACCGAGGCGACCCTATTCGACAACAAAAACAGTTAATGGGGTTCACTTTCCTGCTCGGACACGCTTTGTCCGAAATCCACCAAACTTCATGTGATACCTCAGGACAACTCCCCCGATACACAAACACAGTTGCTTATAACCAGCACTCATCTTTTCCTAGCTTATCGCTCAGCCTTTTTTCCCCAATTCACTTCTATTCATTTTTGCCCCAAATCTAATGAAGGCAGTTTCAGGAGACAAAATGAAACCTCTGGCCACGTCTCCCCACGTATCCATCCCCTCATCCAAGCGCTATACTCATTTTTTCCTTTGTTTTCGTGGCTCCCTTTTTGCTCAATACACTTCCATTAAATTGTTGGCCACATTTAAATGAATAGAGTTCTGCTCATTAATACTTCACCATACATCCACCAAGCTTCATATGGCACAGACCGGACACTTTATTAGGAACACCAGCTCATCTCAAAATTTCTTCAGGAATTTTCTCTCTAGTTGGTATTCTTGTTGCATTCTTGTCTGTTATCCACTTTCATCTGTATTCTTTTAGGATATTTTATTTTCCTTTTGTTTAGGTTATGTTAATTGATCTTAAATCCTATTTGTATTCTATATTCATTTTATGGTTACTTTTATGCTGTGTGATAATGTGCTGCATAAAGAAACTCACCATGGTTAATGTGGCTAAAACCCAGAGGAACATCTCACTGCTCACAACAGTCTTTTTTTCTAATCCCCCATTTAGGAGAAATAAGAAATCAACTTAAGACAGAAACAAGACAGAGTCTTATTTTGAATTTTACTTTAATCTGAAGAGGAAGGAACATTGTCTGCTTATGCTAATATTAGCATTGTTAGCATGTAGCTGTAGCTCTGCTGAGAGTGGTGTGTGAAGGTCAGTATGGAGATGTTCTGCTGTTCTCGCGTGACCTGCAGGGTGACGCAGTGTGTCAGCACAGCTGTGAGTCAAACCAGATGTGTCCTACTTTCTCCTGCTAGTTCTTTCTGAACTGCGGCAAGAAAATGATCCAGTAATGCAAAACACATGGAGACGCAGAATGAGGCCTAAACTCTCAGTAAAAGTCTAATTTTTGCATTAAAAGTAAAATTACTCCACACAAAAGGTCTAGAACCTCCTGCAGGACTGCTGGTTCTTCTAAAGTACCATAGCTCCATCACAGAAACCATGAGGCTTAAACTGCCTTTTTTTTTTTTTCCGTTCCACCTTCAATGGCTATTACATTAGATGCAAGTTTCAGGTGAAACTGAAAATTAAAATTAAAATCCAATTTAGTAAAAATACAAATATTAATTAATATAATATAAATATTAAGTAATACATTTTTTGTAACCACTTAAATCTTACTATGGTTGTGGGTACCCGGAGCCTATTCTGGGGCCAATGGGCATGAGGCGGGGACTAACCCACCACAGGGCGCACACATACACACACACCATTCACTCACACACTCACACTTACAGTCAATTTAGAATCCCCAGTTCACCTGACACGCGTGTCTTTGGACTGTGAAAGAAACCGGGTGACAAGGATTCAAACCCCCAACCTTGGAGGTGTGAGGCGGAATACAAATATAAAATAATAAAATAATAACAATCAGACACCATAATGTAACAGGCACTGTAGTCATTTAAGGTGGAACAGCCATTTAACAGCCCTTTAAAGTGGAATGGAAATTTTAAATAAAAATCCCATTTGATCCAATTCAATAAAAAATTGGAATATACAAATGATACAAATCAAGTGTCACAATGTAACAGCCACGCCATTTAAGGTGGTTGAAATCTAAAAATTAATTAATAAAAACAAATACAGTTCAGATTAATAAAAACTGAAATATGAATGAAAAAACAACCACACCATTTTAGGTGGAATGTAAAAGAGTTGTCGAATAAGAATCCACACTGGAACTGAAGCATGTTCAGGTGTATAAAACACAATAGGTAACGCATCCCAACACAACAAAAAAAAAAATGAAATTAGGAACTTCATGTCTACAACTGAGAAAAATTACTTATAAACCTCATCAGAAACAAAACAATCATTACCAAACCATTCAGGAATCCCAGAAACTTCCAGAAAAAAGTATGCATCCATTGGAATGGAGGGTGGGGCTTCGCCTCACCTCAGCTGTGTAATGGGAAGATTATAACAGTTAGGGAGTGTTTAATTATAGACGATGTGGAATAATTACAGACACAGAACTGCAGCGACTGTATGACTTGTTTACACACAAGTCACGATGAGGTGAAAGCCAGTCTCTTCTCGGCCACACATAAAGGTTTTTTTTAACTGAATCCCACTGCACACACACACACACACACTGATGTTTAGATCTTTGGATATTTTCGGAAACAGCAGTCAGCCACCCAGCTCCCCCACCGTCCTCCAAACTCATTTCCTCTGCTCTCGCTCATTGTCCCATTCCAAGTAAGTATATCCTGCCTCGCTCAGCGCCAGGCATGCAGTTTACACTAAACTTTCCTCTTCTTTCACTAAAGTGATTTTCAATTATTTGGCATTATATAACTTATCATACTTTTATTTCTTTTATATTTCTGTTTGTTACTCCTTACTATTTTTATGCTTCTTAATTTATTGATATTTTTATTCCTTTAAAGCACATTAAATGACACTGAATTGCACTTTGTGCATAATAATGGGCTACATAAATAAACTTGACTGGACTCGAATGTAGTTTGGGAGTCTTGCCCAAGGACTCTTATTGTGCAGTGCGGTGAGTTCCCCAGGATGGGAATCGAATCCCACTCTCCTGCTTGGAAGGAGGTGATGGTAGCAATCCGAAATGACTGAGCTTCATGCTGTTAGAAGCTGGTAGCACAGATGTTAAGCAGTATGTCCACTGGAGGGCAGAGTCCAATGTTTCTGAGAGCAGCAAATATGATGCTGTTAGAGATCATGATGTACATAATGTAAATTCAATGTATAGTAATACACTCAAGTGGTGTAACTTCAATAATTTCAGCACCAGTGCAAAAACTATTTAATGACCCCCAGCCAACCATACCAAAATATCTCATTTAAAAAAAAAAATCACCAGCTTACTGACTTGTTATGCTCTCACCTTATATATAGATTGACATTACATGATACTTTACATGCTACCTTAGCTAGGGTGCTGACCAATAAATTTTTTTAAGGTTAAGACGAACAACCAAAGACAGTAGGCTGAGAACGTGAAGGCAGATATCAGGGCGATATTCGAAGCCCAAAACTGCTACCCCCCCCATCGCTTGGATCGACTAGCGTGAGTGAATAGACATGTAGGATAGTAACTAGTTTATGAGAGATGCCCATGGCATGACGAATGTTTTTTTTTATTTTTATTTTTTAATTTTAAACCTGTCGTGTCCAGCAACTTAGCAAGCAGAATGTGAAGCTGGGTGCCAGTGGCGACAGTGCACCCAACCCCACCAGGAGCCGGCCCCACAAGCACAGACTGGGCAAAGAATCCGCGCCCCGCTAGCCCGGAAGCAGCCCGCCCATCGGAGGGGCATCCCGTAGGCCCCATGGGAAAGCAGGTCAACAGGCGCCAGCCGCAGACCCCACCCCACCTCCCAAAAAGTAAATCCACCCCCCCACCCGACCTCCCCTAACCTACAGCACCCTCCCATACCGCCCAGCCTCCCCTGCACCCCTGACCACCCAACTAACCACAGACCTAACCACCCCCGCCCCCCGACCTGACCAACCCCCTACCATATTCCCCCCCCCGCCTCCCCACCGTCCAAACACCCACCAATGCCCCCGCCCCTTCCCCAGGCCATAGACACATACATACACTATCACTCGTTCTCATGCATATACACCCATGCACACATCATCGAGGGCCAGATGCACCTGCCTTGATCAGGTGATGTCCACCCCCCAAGCCGGAGGTGAGCGACCCCCCCCGCCAGAGACCGGCAGCACCCCGTGGACACGGCCATCCCGACCTGACTGCTGGACCTTCCCTCTGCCTCCTGCACACACATACCCATACATACACATATTCAATTCAATTTTATTTATATAGTGCTTTTTACAACCAGGATGTCACAAAGCAGCTTTACAAAGTCCAGGTCCGAGCCCCTAGTGAGTAATGCCAAAGGCGACAGAGGCGAGGAAAAACTCCCTCAGCTGGAGGAAGAAACCTCGGGAGGAACCGAGACTCAAAAGGG
>JBBJLS010000036.1:461184-475637 GCA_037577275.1 Bryconaethiops microstoma
ACTGATGGTTTATTATTAAAGTATGTATAGCCTTATTAATAACCATTAATGAAATAAAGCTACTCCTGAACCTTTCATAAGGGTAGTTGTCTCTATGTTTAATATTATTATTATTAGGATTCTTGTTATTATTATGTTTCATGCTGTAATCAGCAGTTTACCCATAAGCTACTGAACCTTTTTATAAAGGTAGTGGTCTCTTAAAACTGGAATTATTATTATTAAAAGTATCATCATTATTAAATTTAACATTGTTATTATCATATTTGGTTTCATGCTGTAATCAGCAGTTTGTGTATTTATTATGGTGGATTATTGTCATAAACATGGTTTATCATGAATGAACAGCTTGAGCAGCAGGTGATGTTTTGGCCTTTAATGTTTGCTGTGGTTATTTTTAGGAGGGTTATTGTTATGAATATTAATGAGAGTGATAATAAATACACCACAGAGATTTCAGTGGCCAATTCCAACGTCAGTGCTTGTTATTTTAACAGTAACAGTATTTACTGTTTTTGGTTATTTTGTTTACATATCCTTAAATGACTATTAAATTAGCATATTGTTGCAGTCAGAACAAAGCCTCATGTCTCTAAAAAAGCAATTATACTCCCAATGTAAATTAGTGTAAAAAGATTGAAAAGATTTTTTTCTCTCCCAACAAGTTTTGGACCATTTCTGTTGGTCTCTTCACTAAAAGTTTCTGATACACTGTAAACGGTAGCTAGACTTTTCAAAGTAATTTACCAAAGTGAAAAAATATCAAAAAAAGTTTTGTTACAGCGGTGTTATTGTCTCCAAAATGATAACTTTATGGTAGAAGTCAAGATGTTTTACATCTAGTGTAAAACAATTTGAAGTATGTTTTAAATTATTTTTGATTTTTTTAATTCATTAAATCAAAAGTTTGTAGGTTTAGGGTGAGTTACACAGCTAATCAAATCAAAACAACAAAAATATTTTGTGGCTTAGTCTGATTAGACTTAGATAAAATATACATTAAAAGGGATGATCCTCAGTAGGATTTCACTGATACTGATATATATGCTTTTTGATATTGATAAATATTGATAATCTTATTGATCCAACTCTCCAAAATTTGGTGCAGAAAATAAAGACGTCACACGAAAAGCTGTGAGAGGATTCTACAATTATTTTATTGCGACTTTTGGAGAAATAAGGATCTAAACTGTGTCCTGAGTTTTCTGTTAATATAATAAGGGACAATTGTTCTGAATAAATGTGTGTTGGTGATGAGCCGCTCCGTCCCTCCACTGATCCAATGCAGCATCGACCATTTGAAAATTCAGCTGTGTGGGAAAGTACTAACACTGCAGAAACACCGACAGCAGCACCGTCTGAACAGGAGATTCTCCAGATTTCAGAACTGACCAATCAGGAACTGGGGCCAGTTTAGCATCAGTTCTCCATTCACATCCTCATACATTAATTTTTTGACTTTGCCAATAACAGCACTATAAGAACATTAGCATCCAAGAACAATGAATAACTACTATGTTACTCAACAAGCAGGGGACAAATAACAGTGAAACTGGTAAGAACAAAAATGTGTGTACTTGATGATAACTGATAAAAAAAAAATTCAACAAAAACCAGTAAACTATCAAGAACGAAATACCACTATCCAGCTGGCTTTAGGCATAAATGACATCAAGTGTCAATAAATCATAAAATCATTCTTTTCATTTAAAACTGGAAATGGGAGTGTATTAAAAGGTCACAGTTTCACGAACACTAAATTGTGCTTCTCACTTTTTGGGGATATATAGTGATGATAGTACAGTACATTTTAATTGGTATAATATTATAATACACTGATGTTGTACTAGTAATAATCCAAATTATAGTAGACTGGGATTATAGTGGTAAATCTAATGCTAAAATGTTGGCACCCTGGTCATATTACATGTTTTATTGATTTCTCATTGCAAGCTAACACATCTTACACAGAGAATGCACTTTATTTTGTCATATTTCTGCAAATTTTAGTGCACAGTTTTTATTTTTGGGCTTCAACAAAACCTAGAGATGATTTTGCTAAAATGTTTGTATAGGACAAAACTTTTCATCCCAATATGTAAAAATGAATTGATAAACATAGTATCATGCATTTAAATGAGTTCTTTGCGTATTCTTAGAAACATTTGTGGAAGGCAGTGCAAGTTTTAGCATTATACGAGTGTGTGTGTGTGCGTGTGTGTGTGTGTGTGTGTTTATCTCTTTGTAGGACCAAATGTCCTCTTAATGACTGGAATACTGGAAAATCTGGAAAAATGGGGACATTTTGCTTGTCCTCAGAAGGAAATGTGCAGTTTTCAACCACAAATTCAACTTTTGCATGAAGAATGAACCGTTTGGTTACTGAGGTGAGGGTCAATGGTTATGGACTCTTGTTCAGGGTCAGGTTGAGAGTCAGGTTTAGGTGTAGCATTATGGAGATACAGTATTACATACACCAATGGAATGTCCTTACAAATATAGTAACACCAACTGTGTGTGTGTGTGTGTGTGTGTGTGTGCGTGTGCGTGTGCGTGTGCGTGTGTGTGTGTGCGTGTGCGTGTGTGTGTGCGTGTGTGTGTGTGTGTGTTTTAAAGATTTTTGGTCTTGCAGTGGCAGCATCAGGAACAAAGTGTCCTCCTCAATGAACTGGAGGCAAAATGGCTGACGTCGGCTCTGAATGACAGCCACTAAATTATTAAACACTGCTGCCATCCCCACACACACATACACACACACACACACACACACACACACACACAGTAACATGGCTGAAATAACGTTACCCAGATACAGACTCCAAACCGTGGACCAAGCTGAAGCTGTAAAATGGCAATATGATTATTCAATCAATTTCTGTATATATATTTTATTTTTTACTGCTTTCTGAAGCAAAATATGCTTATCTGCACTGGAAGACAATCATCTGAGTGCAGTAAAATAACTGTACCTAATTACTTTGCTTATAAAATTGTCTTACAATAATCTCAAAATACAGTTGTTTACAAAAATCTCATAATGAGACACACAAACTACATATATCTGCAAAAGTATTGTGATGTTGGAAGGTGGTTACACACTCATTCAGAAGTCTGGAATCACCGTCTTACTTCTCTTATTCCAAAGCTGAGCAAAACAGTACAAACGTTAAAGGAGGTTTTATTCAATATTAGTCACGTTTTTGATTCAGAATCATTTTCTGTTTATAGTGATTGCTACTGCAAGACTGTCAAATGTCAAGGAATCATTCTGGCTATTAATGTTTAGTAAACATCATTCTGAATGTTAATTTTATTAGAATTTTTTATTAATATTAAAATTAAAATTAATATAATTTTTTTATTAGGACTTCACTCTATGTATGCATTTTATTAGATTTTCAGACTGGGAATTAATTTTATTAGAACTTTACTTTGGATATTATTTTATTAGGACTTCACTTTAAATATGAATTTTATACTGGATATAAATTTTATTAGAAATTAATCCTGGATGTTCCACAGTTTTCTCAGTTCTACACCGCTGTTCACCATTATGGGCGCATCTAACAGTTCCCACAAATGGTTTAAAGTGACAGTGTTATATTTTAGATTAATTGTATACCACATTTCAATGTATCGAGCGAGAGACAGAGAGAGTGAGAGAGACAGTGTTTGTTCACATGCTTTCGGACATTTTCAGGACGAAAAGTTTGATTCAGTTTTTGCAAAAGCCCCATGTTTAATTTTTTTGTATTTATTTATGATACATATATCTATATATGATACATTTGGTACATATTATTATAATTACATATGGGTACAACAATGTTATAACTGTCTTTCACACTGTTTTAAACTGTTGAAATGACATTAATCCAAGAAATCCAGTCCAAGACCAGGACTAGTCCAAAGTCCAACAAAGTTTGAGTCCAAATGCTGAAGCATATCCAGGCATGTGATTGGTTACCAGGTGGACAAATACAGTGGCTATTCTAGGTGGACTTTAAAATAATTAAACTGATGCCTGTTTTCTGAACGAATTCTCTTAATAAGTGATATTGTTTCGAAGGATGAGTTCAGAAAAAAAACACAGCAACACAAATATTTAAAGGCTGCTGGTTGTAGTCAAGACAGAATATCACACTAAAGGCCAAGATGGAGACAAGTCTGAGTAGAGATACCAATGAGACCAAGACCACAGGAAAAAAGATCAGACTCGAGTACTGCAGGCCTGGTGTGTTTTGCGTGTGTGTGTGTGTGTGTGTGTGTGTGTGTGTGATTGAGACATTAATAGAAACTCATAAAAACATGATGTTCTTTCCCTGATTGTCTATCTGGTCAGGTGGAATGCATCTATCACACGCACACACACACACACACACACACACACACACACACACACACACACATACAGAGAGAGAGAGAGAGAGAGAGAGAGCAAGGAGGAGGAGGAGGAGAGTAAGGAATGTTCTGGGTGGTACATGTGTGTGTCTTGTTTTTATTTAGTGTGTGTATTTGTGTGTGTGTGTGTGTCTGTGTGTGCAGGAGAGAAAGGAGGATAGGACAGGAATGTACAAGGAGCGAATGAGAGTCTCCAGTGTTGGAGTGTTTTGGTGTTTATTAGTGCCTGTGTGTGTGTTGGGGGGTTGGTAGTGGACACCTACTTTATGTCTTCTACACTGCAACTGGACTGTGCTGAAGTATATGTGTGTATATATACACCTCTGTGTCTGTTGTTTCTGTATCAGTGTATATCTTTATGTGTGTTTCTGTTTCTGTTTGTATTCTGTTTGTGTTTCTGTGTGTATTTGTGTTTATTTGTGTTTGTGAGTGTGCATGTGTATTTAGTGTGTATATTTGTGTTTTTGTGCTTGTGTTTTGTGTGTGAGCATAATTGTCTGTTTGTGAGTATGTGTGTAGCCTATATTTACTGTGCTTTAGTTTGTTTGGTATATTTGTGTGTGTATTTTTGCATTTGTATATGTACTTGTGTACATATATTTGTGTGTGCTTGTGTATTCGTGTGTGTTTTCTTATTGAAACCTTCCTCTGCCATTTGTATGCGAACATCAGGAATGTGGACAGTGCAGCAAATAGTTCTCATTATGAGATCAGTGTATGGATCTATTCTGATGGTAAAGCCACATATTTGCTTTGTTTTATGAAATATTCCTTAAAGGTAGTAAACAAATTCTACACACACACACACACACACACATATATATATATATAGGATGATTTCAGTTGCCGAGATGACACTGGTACAGCGTGTTGCAGCAGACCTAGCTGTAGCATTAGCATTAACATGATGCTGTTTGGCCCACTTAAATATTCTTGCAGCTTCTGGGATGAGCCTGTTACATAACGTCCCTTCCAACAGCGAGGAGGCTCTAGTGTCCTCTATCATGTGTCCTTTATTATTGTGTTATTGTATTCCAAAGGAAAAATATCATAAACACATTTATTGGGATTTTAACCCTGCTGGACACTCTCCCTCCGCTCCAGCTGTGTAATTATATTGTGGGTAGGTGGTGTGTCAGGGTGGGGGCGTGGGGGGGCTGCTCTCTACGTCTCGATCGATGTCTGGGAGCGAAAAAGTGGTGGACGAAACAAACGATTTGGAAAAGTGTGTGTGGGGGGTATGTCCCCCTGCTGTAATGGTTCCGGCGCTCATGCATCAAATACACAAACAGTTATTTGTGTAAGGACAAGCAAGCAATTTGTATGTACGTAGTGTTCACTTGAGTTCACCATTCTAATGGCTCAGGGGCAGAAGCTGTCCCGATGTCTGCTGGTTTGTGACCTGAGACTGCAGTAACATTTAGCAGATAGTAATGTATTGAAAAGTCTGTTACTGGTGTGAGTGGGGCCTTTTATTATTTTCCCTGCTTTCTTCAAACTCCACCTGGTGTAAATATCTTAGATGGAGTCCAACTCGAATGATCTGCTGTCTTTGCAGCTCTTTGGCTAAGAGCGGTGCAGTCTCCATACCAGGCCATGATGCAACCTCGATGCTCTGAATAGTGCAAAAAGTTCTGAGCATGTGGGGGTTCACCTTCACATGTCTAAAGCAGAATAGCTATTAAGCAGCTTTTGAAAAAATGCATAAATATAAAACAATCTAACTTCATCATCATTAATCTGTGCTCATTTTAAAGGCTGGTTTAACACTTTCAACAGTGTGTTAAAACTATTCCCGGCGTGTGTAGGCTGTACTTAGCCTGCTCAGATCTCTTTGACAGTTGTTTGTCTCCTACTTTATAGGGACCAAGTGATCCATCTATCTATTTTCTGAGCTGCTTATCCCAACCAGGGTCGTGAGAATGCTTATAGGGCAAAAGGTGGAGAAATGAACTGGACAGGTCACCCGTCCATCACAGGACAGATACACAGACACACACAGTCACACCTAGGGGCAATTAATCTCCAGTTTGCCTGACCTGCAAGCACTAAGCACTCCTTAGATGTAAATTCTGTGACTTCTCCACACAGCTCAGTAATTGAAAACATTAAGGATGGATAATGAGTCTGGAGACCCATCTATCCAGCTGATATTCACAAATGAGGCAATATGAGATGACTGAAAGCGCCTTCCACTAGAACCTGTTTAGCTGTTTAAAATATGCGGGAAACATTTTACAGCACTCATTTATTTGCTTTCCATTTTGGGGGCGGGGGGTGCGAATGTTTACGCGCTGTTTTAAAGCACTATGTTTACAGAGAGTGGCTCTAAATGAGGTAAAATGTAAAGACATAAGATTTTAGCTGTTGTTTCTGCAGTGCACTGATGTGCTCTTTTCTGGGCCATTTGCTCCACCACATCTCAGGCAGCTGACCAGCCTGTGTGTGTGTGTGTGTGTGTGTGTGTGTGTGTGTGTGTGTGTGTGTGTGTGTGTGTGTGTGTGTCTGTGTGGGTTGTGTACACTGTGAAAAGTAATGTCTTTGTGAGTGAGATGTAGTCTACATCTCTAATGTCCCTCATTGGGAGACTATTGCTAAACTATCAAGTCTATTTGTTGACATTTTTACTATATTTTTTGTTGTTGACATTTTACTGTAGTCATTTTTACATCAGACAAAGGAATATATGTTGAATAATCTCATTACATTCTTAATATAATAACTTGATATTTGCTTATATGTCTGCACGTGTTGAATGTTATGTGTGTGAATGTGTTTTGTGTTATGTGTTTTGTGTATGTATGTGTGTGTGTGTGTATGTGTGTGTGAGAATGTGTTTTGTGTTATGTATTTTGTGTATGTGTGTGTGTGAATATGTTGTGTGTTTCGTGTATATGTGTGTGTGTGTGTGTGTGTGTGTGTGTGTGTGTGTGTATGTGTTGTGTGCATGCGCCTACACTTGTGGTTATTTCCGGAGTTGCCTTGCAGCTCCCTGCTGCCATGGCAACGCAGTCAGAAATGAACATGAGTGACAGATGGCTCATAAGGCGCACACTTTAGGATTGGCCAGAGCAGATAATGCAGATAGAAATACTGGATACAAGTCAAAACAAGAAAATGTTTTGAGTAAAATCAGCTTTACCTTTTCAAAACAGTTAAAACCACAAAGTGTGGTGTTTTTAATTCATCAGTGCATCCGGTTAAGGACAACACATTTTGTCCTACCTTTAACACATCCAGAATGTACTGGGCTATCTCTACAATTATCAGTACAGTCCACTAGATCAAGAGTAGATCTGATCCAGCATAAATTCAGCATTTCAGTGACAGTTCTGAGCATAAATATTAAATGTTAAAGCCACCCTGAATTTGAAATCAGAATGCAGTCTTGAATTCTGAATTAATGTATTCTTTAGGATTTGATTGGATTGTGAAAAACAGGTACTCTGCAACAAAAAAGGGTCCCAGACCCATCAAGTCCATGTTGCAGAAAGGGCATCATTAAAAAAAAATGATGTAGTTTCTGTAGTTTCTTTTTGTAGTTTCTGAACCCTCATTACATTTTCACTGAAAACATGATTTAAACATGATTTTAAGTACCAGTTACCAGGCCTGTAGGCATTTGTGTTGCTGTTGCTTTTCCCTCACAACAAATGTTCTCTCTGCACACTTCACCTTTGAAATCTGCGTGTGAGTGTAATTAGCTTGACATGAATGTGCGTTTGTGTATGTGTGTGGGGGGAGGGGGGAGCAGGGGGTGGGGGGCGGGTGTACATCACCCTTCGTCAGCTGATGCCTCCCAGTACAGAACAAAACATTAGAAAACACAAATAAAACAGGGAATTCAGCATAAACAAACTGAAATAACTACAATGATTACAGTGATATTTTTACAACCGCTCTAAAAACCAAAGTGAAAGTGAGAAGGAAAACCCAGTGAGGAGAGTGACAGTAATGCATGTAGAGGATCATCTGCAGCAGAATAATCAGCTGGTTAAGATTCAGCCTATCCTGTAGAAAAGGCCAAAATCAGTCCAATGAGGCCTTACTTTGATTGGATCTGTTGCGTGGTTGCCACACAACAAAAACTATTAAAAAATTTCAAAAGAATTTGTATTCAATCTGTTATTCCATTATCTGAACTGCTCATCCTAACCAGGGTCACAGAGAGATGAAAGGAGATGAAAGGCAAAAAGCAAAGAAAAAACCTAGACAGTTTCCAGTCCATCACAGGACAGTCTGTATTCAGTGTTATTTTTTAAATTGCGTTCATATACTCATACGTTTGAAAGAAGGCAAAGGATTGTGTAAAATAGTGGGTAGAGATATTCCATGATTACATGTTCCGGTACCACAAATACATGCTGTTTAAACTATCAAGACGTGGAGACACAGTGAAGAATCTTTAGCTGAAGAACAATAAGACACCTGGAGAAGGTGTTGTTGACAGAACAGAATTTCTTTTAATTTCTTTCATTTTTGTCTCCATTTTTACTAGTACATCTTAACTCTTGTGGTTTTAGTAAACCAATCGTTAAATTCAGGCATGTTTTGAGCACACATTAAAGTGGGCTTATGGCACATTTTGCACTATGACTGTGTGCATACATCTGACCCACTGTGTGATGTGTGATGTTTGTGTATGTCAGTGTATGAATCTGGTCAGGGTGGGTTGCTGTGAAACGGAGAGATAAAAAGCTCATAAATAGCATCTCTGACTAAAAGAGTGCTCTCTCTCTCATCTCGTCTCTCATAGAGCATCTAGGTCACCTTTCTCTCTCTCTCTCTCTCTCTCTCTCTCTCTCTCTCTCTCTCTCTCTCTCTCTCTCTCTCTCTCTCTCTCTCTCTCTATTTCTCCATCCTCCCCCTCACTCTGAGGACCACTGCAAATGTGTCACTTCTCTCTACTCCTTCCTGTCCTTGGCGCATGCACACACACACACGCACGCACGCACGCACGCACGCATACACACACACACACACACACACACACACACATTCTCAGAGATTTCTCATGGATGACTACCTCTTACATGTCAAACCACAGAACAAACTGCTTTTGTTCGTGAGCTGTTTTTTTGTTCATGTGCTGCGTGCTGACTCACTGCCAGCCTACACACCAACATCCATTTTGCGGTTCAGTCAGTGGGCCTCCATTAGAAAGCATGGAAACTGCACGAAATGAGGTATTAGGCAGCTATTCTGCGGCTCTCGAGCAGGTTGTCCTGGAGCAAGGTCAGTTTTTTTCCCTGCTGTAGCCCTCGGTCCCCTGCAGGACCGCAGATGGCTGCTGGTCTGTGCAGCTTTTTTGGCTTTGGAGGTGTGGAGCATGAGCCCAGCTAACTGTTTCAACTGTAGTCTTACACTGATAGTCAAAGGTTTGACAAAACTAATCTTCTGAAAATATTTTCCAAACAAATTACAGTACTTGAATGCTGCTACATAACAATGCCATAATGGCAGATGTTATATGCTGTCATGAGTTGTTATGACAGATTGGATCCAATAATAAAATAGTGTTACATGTTACACTACCGGTAACCATCACGACAGACGGCATAATGCTTGATGTGGTGACGGTTTACTAGAGGATACAGTAAACAATAGCACGTGATACAAATTGCTATGACATCAGAGCATTAGAATGTGATAGAATTTGCCATGACAACACAATACAGTTATAAAACTGAACTAACAGCTCATGATATCAAATGACATCTGTTATGACAGGCTTATGGCATGGTTATGTTAATATTAAGGAGCAGGGTCCAAACGTCTTTTTTGTGGGTTTGCAATACTGTCCTTATTAAGAGACAAACCCACAAATAAAAGACTATTGGAAATGTTCTTTTACGGGGACATAACCATGCCATAAACAGATTTCATATACTGTCATGAGCCGTTATGACAGATTATGTTGTAGTTCCAATTTGCTGGGGTAGAGTTAGAGACTGTAGCCCATCTGTTGATGTAGAGTGTGTTATCCATCTTCTATCCCAATGTGTTTCCCAACTTTGGTCTTGGTGACCCCCTGGCACCCCCACTCCCCTGACCTCCACAAATCACCCAGAGAAAACTGCTTGATTAGTTGGATCGGGTGTTTTCGGGGGCACTGGAAAGTAAAAAATGTAGGGGGGGTTCCGGACCAGGGATGGTAAGCACAGCTTTATCCCTTCATTAAAGGACAGTTTCTCAAACTTCTGATGAGTGGTGTCTCTACATTTCAAACTAGGCTCAGCTTTGTCTCAAAATTTTGGGTTTTATTTGACCTTTTGACTTTATCTAACTTTATTCTAGCACTGTGTATTGCAGCAGTTTCCTTTGGGGTGTGGGCACAGGAACTAAAAAAAGATTGCTTTGTCATTTTATTACATAAGCATCACCTGGCCTCTTTTGTCTTTGTCACCAGGAAAAAAACCTGAGAGACTCCATATCCGGCTTACATGAGAAACAAGTCTGGAACAGAGAAGATCTGGATAGACTCCTGGGACACTCCCAAATCTGTCACACACACACTCACCTCTTGAGGAATTCCAGGCAGTGCTGGACCTTCTAGATCTTTCCCTTGACTGAAGAACCCTGCTTATCACCTCCCAGGAGGCCTGGTTGTCAAGGCTTTGAGCGCAACTCTGAGGGAGGAAGGCCATGTCAGTTGTGTAATTAGTGTGTTTGTGGTGCCCCAACACAAACAGTTGAAGTTCCTTCACTAAACCCTCAATGACTGTGAGAACATAACCAGAATAAGCTTGTGTTTCCATCTTTCACGTAGGTGCTTCTTGTATCTGTGTCACTATGAAGTAGGTATTTATACTAACTTGTATATTAAGAATTATCTTTGTGGTAAAGTATTACGTGCTATGCTGTGTTCAGCCATTCATTTGTAAAACTGGATATAGAATATTATTTTTGCTCATAGGGAAACTGTATTTATAACCACAGTATTAGTCATTAGTCATATAGGAAACTCGCAAACTGCTAGACATTGCAATTTATAGAACATTGGAAAATTACCGGACATTTCAACTGCTTAGACATTGCAATCTATCGGACATCTGAATTTACTAGATTTTTGAAACTGCTGGACAATACAATCTATAGGACATTTCAAAGTCTTAGACACTGGAAGCTACTGAGCGTTGTAAACTACTGGACACTGCAAAGTTCTCAACCTTTCAAACTCTGCCTTTCAGCTCACTTTACCTTCTGAAGTGGACAGGAGCATCCCTGAGCTATATACTGACAATCATAACCCATATATAAACTTGTGTGATCAGAAAGGGCTCCAACAGGACAATGGACAAAACCATCCGTCCGTATGTACCCTCAAATGGCTGAGTGTCGTCCTCTGAGCTTGCAGAAGACACTGTCCACAGGGCTGTGAGTCTGACACCACATACACACACTGAAACACCTGCACAGACCATCCTTTACTTCTCAGAGCGAATGTCCTGCTTGCGGCGCCAGCCTGTGACCATCCCAATGGATACCGTCAAGATCATCCAGTCAGAGAAGTTCCCGCGGGAGTGCCCAGTGCCAGTCACTCAGCCTCGTTTTGCACCTCCTCCACGGGTGGCCTGGGATGGAGGAGGTGAAGGGGAGGTCATTGTCAATCAAGCCTGCAGCGATTTGTCCCTGGAGGTAAATGGAAACACCGTGGTCAATCCCCGGCCCCTAGTATCCCCTCCAGCACCAGTCTTGCGTCGAGAAGCCAGCTACCTAGCTCAACGCAAAGCTAGCACCACCGAGATATGCTATCACCAGTTCCATTACAAGATGGACGATGTAATCGTGAATCAGTATGTGCTTCGCTCCTCGTCCACTTCATCTTCTTCTTCCTCCTCAACGTCCTCTGGGCCAGTGATGCCATGTGAACCACTGGACTGCCCGACTTGTGGCCACATGTACAACTTTGCGGGCAAGCGCCCCCGGATCCTCTCTTGCCTGCACTCAGTGTGCGAGGAGTGCTTGCAGATCCTGTACGAGTCTTGCCCCAAGTACAAGTTTATCTCCTGCCCCACGTGCCGCCGCGAAACCGTCCTCTTCACCGATTATGGCCTGGCCGCGCTGGCCATCAACACCAGCATCCTGAGCCGGTTGCCATCCGATCCTGGAGGGCCAGTGCAGTGGGGCGGAGATGCCGACCGCAGCTGCTACCAGACGGTGCGCCAGTACTGCCAATCGGCCTGCACCTGCCACATTGCCAACCCGCTCTCGTCCTGCGGCATCATGTAGATCCTGAACAGGCTATCGGATGGTACAATTTGAGCCAAAACCACAGAACTCAACCACACTGTCACCCTACTTTTCCAAAGCTCTCTTCCTGTGGCATCAGGTAGATCCAAAACAGATCACCAGGTGACACTGTTTGAGCCAAAACAAGAACACCCTTCCCAGGACCTTCTCTACACCTTCCTGTTACAGCATCATGTAGGACCTTATAAAGTATTAAACAATAATAGGCCATCAGGTGGTGCTGTTTGAGCCAAAACCATACAACTCAACCACCCTATGACCCTGCTTTTCCAAAGCTTTCCCTCTTACAGCATCAACTAGATCTGGAACAGGCCGTTGGGCGGTGCTGTTTGAGCCCAAATGCCAAAACTCAACCCCTCCTTGCCATCAGCCTGCTAATCCGAAGCCCTCTGTCTAAACCCACATAGATGTATCTATAGATCTAATAGCACAGACGGTTGCTGTCTGGACTTTTAAGTGAAAGAGACACTTGTGCGAGGAGCCAAGATAAATGAATTATCAGAGTAAATGTATTTTATGTACGAACTGACTGACCCCTCAAGCCCTGTTTCTCTTGTTTGGATGTGTTTGTCATTGACATCTCTTCACATGGGAATGCCAAGGAGACAGTGTCTCCCCCCTCCCCTCCCTCCCCTGGGTAAAATAAAGCAAATAAATGAATTGAGTCAAACAAATGGCAGACCAGTCATCCTTGAGCATGCTAGAATGAAAAAACAAAACATTTTACTTAAAATGTCATGAATGGTCACTTTCACTTTGACATGAATGGTCACAATTCAGAGACAAACCAAAATGCTAAAATAATCACGTGCAGGGAAAAAAAGACAGAGTTAAACATTGAAAGTGCTATGTACATATCAAAATGCAACAATTGCATATCCTTTACATAAATAGTTTGGAAAATACTGAATGATATATGGAAATACGAGGAACAGTGATTATTCAGAGAATATAAGAAAGGAGTGCATACACTATATAGCTTTAAACGCTCTAGAGCAGTGGTCACCAACCTGCCTCCTGTAGATCTACTTTCCTGCGCACTCCCCTTTACCTAATTCTACATGCAATCAGGAACTTCTGAAGAAGTTCATTAGCCAAAGAAGGTGTTGCAGGACCAGGTTTGGTCGTGGAGACCACTGCTCTAGACAGAGAACACACCATCTATAGCCTCAGTGACCTGATCTTTTATTTTGTGTCCTCATTTTAGCAGCAGAAGGGCTTATCCTTACATGTAAAATATTGAAAATATATAGCAAAATATATTCTGTTTATATTTGTAGAATGCATGTAACAATATTACGTTATCTGTATTATCTTTACAGCAGCCATAAGGCCTGCACATACAGTACAGTGTAAAAGTCTCAGGCATATGTGCAAACTGTTTAAAACCATTTTTCTCAGCAGGTGAAGAACTGTCTGCTAGCAAACATTAGAATAAATGCAAACTAACAAGAAAGCAGTAAACAGTATAAATATTTGTTTTGTTTGTAAAAAAGTAGTTGATATTGTGTGAGCTGGTGAGGAGAACAAAGGTTCGGTTCCAGATTTCGCCTCGGTTCCTCCAGCTGTTATTTGGATTTGTGAAATTCCATCAGCAGCTCCTGATTTAATTTAATGAAGTACTTGGTTGAGTCAAACCAGGTTTCTGTTGGAAACCAGAAGTAATACTGGGCTTCCACAAGGAATGCATTGATATACTGAACATTAAATGACAATTTACTGTATAATGTTATTCTTTTCAGTTTTATTTAGTATATTTAGCAATATATAATTGAATTATATTTTTAAATATTATTTTC
>JBBJLS010000036.1:475737-486976 GCA_037577275.1 Bryconaethiops microstoma
TGTGTGTGTGTGTGTGTGTGTGTGTGTGTGTGTGTGTGTGTGTGTGTGTGTTTATTGCCTCAGTGAAGTGTGTGTTTGGGATAAAGAGGTCATTATCTGAGATCTGCTGTAAAGCAATTACGAAATTGCAGGATTGCTGGTAATTTGTTCACCATTAAATGTCGTGCAATTGAATTCCGGAGTGAATATGAAGCTTGTCCACAGTATCTTCACGTCTTGCTCACGAAAGTCACACACTGCCAACATCAGATACGCCTGATATAAAAAAAACCCTGAATCTCCTGTGAGATAAAGGCTTTTCTTCTTTATGGCAAAAGCACCATAAATATTTTATAGGAATCGTGGCAGAATAAAAACATTCCGGAGGTTCTGAGTTGAGGTTTGCAGTCGAAGCAGTTAATTAGTGGCGTGTGTTTCAGTGAAAACCATCACAAAACACAAGGAAACAGAAGAGCAATACAGAAGCCAGTGAAGCAAACAGTAATGCAACATGACAGTTAGATGTTACTAATGTTTGGAGATTAACCAGAACACAATAACACGTGTTCATATGTAATGCATCTGTTAATGGGTTGTTTTTATCAGTTTAACTTATATTTGTGTTAATATATCAATATATCAATATCACTATATATAGCCATATATAGCAACATTAAATATACTTTATATATCTGTCTTATTATTAGAATTATATTAAATATCAAAGCCACAGGGGTGCTTCACCTACAGATTGAAAACCTCTTAAAAATGGAAAACCATAAACAAAATAGCTCAATAGCTCACCCTCAGGAAAAGGTACTACTCTGTAATATGCAAACTAGGGGTGACCCGATCTGCTACTTTAAGAAGTTTAAAGTTTAACAAAGTGTAAAACAAAGTGTAAAACGTGTAACAAAGTGTAAAACGTGTAACAAAGTGTAAAACGTGTAACAAAGAGCCACTGGAGATTCAGTCATGTGTGCAGAACTCCAAAATGGACACACTGAGCACTATATGGGTGTAGAAACGGAAATTTTCTAACTTACATAGCGCCCCCAGAGGAGGTATGGAGACATTTCAGAGTCAGACAGATGTGTTATGAACAGATTAGTAGTTGAAGAGAGGCAATCTAGAATAGGTATCGGCAGACTGCGGTATCAGTATTGGTATCAGACATGAAAAAAGTATCGTATCACCACCCCGAGTATGAACTCTTTCACAAAGGTCTTTAGTATCTTGGGAACATGGTTATACCACTTTTGCAGTTCATCATTTAAGTGTTTTAGGTTCTGACTTCAAACTTTTCTGTTTAAAAAAAATCGGTAAAAGTTCAAACGTTATTTTACTGTGGGACAGTGAATGTACAAACAAACTATGCTGTAGTATCTTGAAAGCAGAAGGAGCTACAAACATTTTAGGGGTTTTTTTTGTGGGTTTGGGGCTGCTTTAATGTTTTCCCAGAGCTGATGAATACCGGATGCCAGACAGCTAACATTGCTGTTAATGAGCTTAATATTCACCTGTTTCACATTCACATGTTCATTCACCTTTTATTTTTATGTGGAGATTCTTTAAATTTTAAAAAAGTTCTTCATACTCATAAATAAAAAACATGAATTATAAGGTTTTTAGGGATTTTGTTGGAATTTAATACCTATTTTTGACATTTTTACGAGTTAAGAATAAGAATCCAGTACATTCTCAGTATCTTAAAGGGCTCTTTAGCTCGTAACAATAGCAGTGCTATATTGAACCATATTAAAAGATTCCACATACAACAGTTTTTCCATTATATGTCTGAAAAAACGGGTTCTTCAGTAAAGGCAGTGGTTATATATAGAACTCTAGTACTATGTAAAAATCTTTTTTGCCTGGTCTGACCTATTACATTGTTATGAAGCCTTTATATTATGTAAAGATGCGTTAAACTTTTAAAAGATTCCTCACACTCCAAATTGTTTTTTTTCCTCATGGAAGCCAAAGTGATTTTTCGACATAATAACTCGAAGTATCTTAAAGGTGGGAGGAGATGTAACTGCTTTAGAGGTTGGGGTGGGGCTGTTTTTATGTTTTTTCCCAAAGCTGCCTAACATTACAGCTAATGAGCTGAAAATCATGTTTATTCGCCTGATTGGCTATTTTTTTTACATGATCATTATCATGGCGACAACCACAGCAGCTGTATGATGTGTTTGTGAAACAGTGCTTACTATAATAAATAACATTTCTTGAACAGCTGCAATTGACTGTAATCAGTCACACGGTTTTCTAGACCAATCAACAGACTTGGCATACATGTTTTACTTTTGCAATTAAGGATCACAATGATTTATTTCAGATTTAAGTTGACGTTTGGTTAAATGCCTATATGTTTAGCAGTTTAATTTAATTTAGTAATTTAACTTCCCCGTAGCAATGCCACCACCATAGTGGGTTGAAAATCACTGTGCAAAGAACCCTTTAACTTTAGAAGTACTTTTAAGCATAAAAACAACTGTAGACAACAAAGCATGTCAGTCTGGATAAGAACATCTTCCAAATGCTGTGAATGCAGATGTATATTTAGCACTGGGAGAACAAGATTTGTGTTATTTGTGTTATTATAACAAAGATGTGTCCTAGAAATAAGCTTTATATTCTATATATTCAGTGCTGAATCCAAAACACATGCTGTTAAAGAGAGCCATACCTCTGCTGGGCCTCCATTATTGAGGTCAAGCTCCTGTGCTTGTCTGTCTGGGTCAGCAGGTTGTGTGTGAGGCCTTCCCGGCCCCAGACTTCCAGTCCTGTGGGGCATTCGGGCTGTGTGAAGGGCTGATGTTGTGTTGCAGCGTCTGCGAGGTACAACATCCAGATTTTTTTCCTGGAGAGGGGATTCTCTCTCTGTGATCCGTGACCACTCCAACTCATTTCTCCTTACAGCCTGATCCTCTGAGGGTCCATGGGCTGCTGTGGACAAACACTGAGTCCCCTGAGCCGCAGAGAAACATGAGGACGATGATGAGCATACTGATGGGGCTGGAGAAGAAGGTGAAGTTTGTAGATCTTCCTTGTTTTCATGTAAGGTGTCTTGTTTGAGGGTGAGGGAGTCTTCAGAGGTCAGCACACTTGACCTGGAGGCCTTGGGGCTGCCCACATTAGACAAATCCACACCAGAGTCTTCAGATTCAGACCTCTGGGTGGTTCCTGCAAGCCGGATGGAATCGGCAGAAGCAGAATCACTACTGCTGGCATCCTGCTGCTTCTCCAAAAAGTAATAGGAGGCTTCTGGGTAACCGTCGGCAACCCAGTTCTCCAGCATACACCCGAAATTCCTGTACAGATTCATCATTCCATGGCTTTCTGGCTCCAAACGGTTCTCTCGTCCAGGGAGGCACGTCTGTCCCTGTGTTTCTTCTCTAAATTCACCCACGCGACTCCTACCCTACCTGACAGGTGATGACTGACTGAGGCTTCCAGGAAGTGAGACTAAAACTTTTGACAGAATTTGAAGCATCCTCCAAAAGCTCCGCCTGCATTCTTCTCTTTCCCCAGGCTCTCGGCAGACCTGAGCTCCATGAAGCCACATGTTTTCCCCGTTTTCCCTCCATCGTTCTCCCACTTAGCCACCTGACCTGTCTCAGCATGTTCAAACGCACCAGCTCTCCGAATTCTCAGATTAATGAGTCGCCGAAACTGCAACTGTGCAGAACGCAGCATGGACCGAAACTCATGAAGAACATCTTGTTGGAGCTTCCTGAATGAAAATTAAAAATGTTCTTCACACTCACAAATCTCTAAAGAAACATCCATTGAAAGGTTTTTGGAGAGTTTTTGGAATTGAATAGCTCTAAAGAACCCATGTTTGCATTTTTAGGTGTGTAGAATAAGAAACAATTACATTCTCAGCTAAAAAGGGTTCTTTAGGGGTCTTCTCTAAAGTCAATGATTATATATAGAACCATTTAAACACTCAATGACTTTTTCAGTGCCTTTTGTCTTTTGTCTAAATCTGAACCCTTATTTTGTCAAAAAGCCTTTATATTATGTGAAGATGTGTTAAGAGTTCTAGAAAAATCTTCACACTCAAAAATCACTTTTTCAAGCAGGGTTCTTCATAGAGTCAAAAGCGGCTCTTCAGAGAATCAATTAATGAGATAAAACACATGGCTTTTGTTTATTTTCACTAAGACTTACACTCACACACATCTTCCTTAGTAAGGAGAACAGTTTTTAATCAAGGATATGACTGGTTTTTTTGCTGCTAAAAGCACATGCTGAAACTCTGTGGTTTAAACACCTGAAACCTTTTTGGTTTAAACACCTGAAACCATTTAGTGCTGGCTCATCACAACAACTGTTTTTTAGAAATAAAGGTGCTCAAATGAGTTCTGCAAGAACTTTTAGCCCTCTGAAGAACTGTTCAGTGAGTGGTTCTTTTAATAGCTCTTTGTTGTAAATGAGATACACTTTTAAACATAAGGGTGTTTTGATCAATTCCATAGCAGAACCATATGAGTTACCCTTGAGCAAGACACCATCCCCACACACTGCTCCCCAAGCACTGTGTTTGCTGCTTCACTTGGTGAATGAGTTAAATGCATAGGAAGAATTTCATGCTGTTCACACTGTGTTCACGTATGACAAACTGGTCACTTTATTATCTTCCAAATAAACCTGTTCAGGCTTTAATATGTTAATTCACTGCAAGTAAAATATGATCCTTTGTGTTGAAAACATCTGACATGTGCAGAGTGACAAACGAGTTTCCAAAGCATGGTGGCGATGAGTAATGTAACATAACTAACATTTGATCAGTGTGAGATATGAACTGGACCTGTTTACCTCTCCTTGTCAGCACATGCCTAGGTGGAAGAAACATCCTGAACAGGTTGTGAGACCATTGCTGGGCAGACACACAAACACACTCACACATAGGGGAAACTTAGCAAATCAAATTTCATTTGATGAGCGTGTTAGCAGGATTGGAGGGCATTATGAAGAAACCATAGAAGCCAAAGGAAACCCATGCAGACCATCGGCCTGGCCAGGAATGGAAACCTTGGCCACCCTGGCCAGGAAACAAACGCTTGAGCACTCTGGCCAAGAACTGAACCTTTGGCAATCCCAGCCAGGAGTTGAACCCTTGGCCATCCTGGCAAGGAACTGATCTCAGGATCTTCTTCTTTGAGTCTGAAATTGAACAGAAGTTTTAAAAAATCCCACTAATTGTACAACCATCAAATATGTGCAGAGCTGAAAGCATGGACTAAGTAATAAAGCATTCCTAATGACTGATAAGCTCCGCATTCCCATGCTTGAAAGAAATGGAAGAAGGATGTATACTCTCAGGAATTACACCAGTGCTTGTGTGTGTGTGTGTGGGTGCCAAAAGTGAGTAGTTATTAGTGTCATCTATTCAGTTCCATGTAAAAGCCGTGTTGGACTTAGTTCCTCAGTTCAGTATTAGTCATTAAAATTTAGTTTCTCGTTATTTTTTGAGTTAAATTTTATCCTTGACTGCTGCTCACACCTCTCGCTTTAGAGCTTCAGCATTTTATTTAAGACAAAAGGATCCAGAATAGACCTAAACACACTTCAGCTCCTGTGCTGTAAGATGCTGGGAGGTCTGAGAATTCCACTGCAGTTCTACAAATTACTTAGCACTTGTTACTCAGTGCTTTGATAGCTGTTTGAGATGCTAGTTTTGGAAATATACATAGATACTTACTTGAATGGTCAGTGTTGGTTTAGATAGCTAAATATTTAGTCTGGTTTTAGTCAAAAGGTTATTTTACCAGTATTTTCTGCAGTATTTTATCAGCAAACTCTTGGATGTTTTAACTAGTGCAGTTTATTCCCCAGATATTTAAACTTTTTGTCTGTTAATATGAATAATAAAGATCTTTCCTTCACAAACCTTATTACTAATTTAACATCTCTCTATACTTTTTTCTTTTTTTTTGCAGTCAGAATCTGTGACATTAAAGTTCAAATATTATCACCCAAACATGGAACACTGAAGCTCCATCAGCAACTCTGTCTTGACATTTCATAATGAACACCCCAATAGAAATGGTCCAAAGTGAATAAAGCTATTCTTTACATTCACTTACATTCAAAATCAAGAAACTTATATTCCTATTCCTGTAAAATGACTTCCAGGGTTAATGAACTATTACCCATTAATATTATTATTGATATATTACTTTTACAGTTGATTAATTTGATCATTAAATCATTTAAAGCGTTTGCTTCCTGGTGGTTTATAACCATTATGTATAATGGTGAGAGATGATGTTTTGTGTTTTCCTGATGAGTTGTTACCACAATGCAAAGAATTCTGAGGGTGGAACAGGTGATCTGTTATTGTTTCTTGATGCGTTCGATAGTGTTCTAAACTGAATCTGAAGGTTTTTTACAAAAAGCTACTGGTCTCTACTGGGTAACCATTAGACCAGTTCCCATTAGAAAGTAAAACCATCAGGTAATCCCTACAGGTCTTTTTCAGTGGGGATGGTGAAGTCTATTAACCTTTTACCTAATGTCATCTTCTGAATTACAGCACGGTGGTTCTGCCTGTTGGGAAACGTTAAGCTTCTCCTATGTTGTTACTATTGGAAAGAACAAAGAACAAAGTCTTTACAGAAGATCCAAACGTCCACTCTGACCTTATAACACCTCAGTTGTTCTGCTGTGATTTCCATGTAGGGACTGAATAATAAGCCCTACAGGCTGAACCGCACTTCAGGTTGTTTTCAGGCATGAAACCAACAAAAGCACTATTATGTCTGTGCCATTTTCACAAATTTACAGTAAAGAACACCGACTGTGTTCCAAACTGCACACTACCACACTAAATAGTGTGCAAAAAATTATTACCCATTATAAATGTATTCAATGATCTAGTATGTTAAGTATAGAAGTGTGTGACTTGGGATGCAGCTACAGTTTCTGTGTATGTGTGTGTGTGTGTGTGTGTGTGTGTGTGAGAGTGAGTTCCTTGTCTGACTTACGGTGTTATGTCCACTAATCCAGTCCAAACACACACAATGCATGACAAACCACCCAGATTACACCTTCCGCTCAGATGAATCACAGTTTCGCATGCTTGGCTCTCAAATACCACAAATTCCACCTGTGCACCTCCACACAGTTTCAGACACAATAAGAGATGAGGAGAATTGGCTCTAGACTAGAAAGGCTGGGCTCAGTATAAGCGGTAAGTTAAATCTCAAACAGACTCAGAAAAAGAATAAAAAAACAGTTACTGCTTACAGCAAAATGTCTTTTTTCCAATAAATAACCCTACAGTAAAACAAATTAGCTTAGCTTACAGGGAAATTCCAACAATATTTCAAAACTTGTAGAACTGCATAATTCAGTCAATGAGCTGTAAACAAAGTCATTCAGAGTGGGTTCATTGTAGAGACTGTTTTCTTTACAGTGGAGCTGAATGAAACCAGACGTCGGCCGTTTTATTCACTATTGACCTCCAGTGAAACTCCACATGTCTCTGAGAGTTTATATGGATGTTTATGATGGTAAAAATAATGTCAAATCTGAACTAAATCAGTTTCACTGGAGACTATTTTGCCTCACAATGCCCTGCATGTATCCCTCCACCATGAAAAGGTTTACTGAAATGTATTCAATGCCAAAAAATATCAAGCTGTGGTTGTTTTTAAATTATTATCCAAAATGATAATTATTTAATGTAATAACATCTGCAAGAGAGCTTTTAGAGACATTTCAATCCTCAGACTTCTGGTTCCACTCACACCACTGCAACATTCTTCCTTTGTAAGTTTCTTTAATTGGTTAGTTGTCACTCTGAATTATTTCAGTTATGGATAACTATGCAATTATATGTGGAATTCCCTTTTAAAACATGTAAACTGACTTAGGAAACATGTTAGCTTTGCATACAGACAAGAAAACCAGCCTTTTTGCAGGGGGAGGAGTTACCAAACCCACATGGCAGTAACTGTACAGTTATGTCTGTGAAACAGTGATTCAAGTAAAAGACCTTTTATGTGTAGAAGTATAAAAATATTTTCAGTACTAAGTAGCCCGTTCCCTTTACATACTTATGGACCTCTCCATGCTTTTTGCACACATTTAAGGTCAATAATGATTTCTGATTTCTTGTTGTAACCCAGTATGCTGTCTTTATTGTCTTTAAAAAGGCTGTCGACTGTTGACTTGACTTGTTGTGCTACTCCGGTAATTCTGCTACTGGCCACCAGAGATCAGTGTGTGATCACCCCTGTGATATCAGTGTACAAGGAAAGCAATGCAGAAGGAGCAAAATACCCTTTATTTATACATTATTAGTGGCTATCTTTTGTAGGCCTATTATTTCTTGTTAATCTGTGCAAGCAATGTGTGTATCTCATTAATCAGAATGTCTACTGTATTAACGTCTACTGTATTAAAGTAGAAGATACTATGAAGAGTGGATTCTCCTCACTGCAAGTTTTCTGATGAAGTAATAATAATTGTCTCTTTTATTTAGATTGTTAAGGAAAGTGCAAGGCCTTCGCCACCTGCATTCAATTTGTTCTGGCTCATCATTCATTTCGCCACAGTGGATTTTTGATCATTTTGGATTTGGAAGTCACAAATAATAATCGGGGTGCCGGCATGTGAGCTCGTGGTGGCCGTGGAGGAGGTTTGCCTGACCGGCTCGGGAGTCGCCTTGCGAGGCAAGTCGGGGCTGAGTGCGGGCGGACTAGACCTGGAGGAAGTTGGCGACTTCCTGAGCACCAGAGTGGCGGACTGGAAACGGGAGCGCAGCGAAACTCCCGCCTCGCCAAATCGCAAGCCTTCCCCCTCAGTCAGGCTGAAGACGAGTGAATTGCAGCACACTGCTGGAGCCAGGATTGGATCCGCCAACCAGCCGCCCCAGGAGTTTGAATACATATATATATATATATATATATAGACACACACATACATCAACTTAAAAGGGGACATATTATGCAAAACTCACTTTATTTATAATAGGTCTATGGGCTATACTAAACATGTTCATGAAGTTCTTTGCACAAAATCACTCTCACAAGAGATCTCACCAGCTTTATTCTCGACAGTTTCAGTCCCTTTCAAAATGAACCGTTTAAGGGCTCTGTCACTTTCATGCAAATAAGCTGTTGCTGGCCACGCCCCACCCATCCCATGCGAACACTGCACGTTTAACACACGTGAAACAGAGGATGTCAGCCCTGTATGTTCGACCCCGAGTCAGACGCAGAGCAAGATGAACACAACACTTCATGAGTGACTTGCCTTTGCCTGTAGCCACAGCAATCGGCGTCTTATGCGTGCTCGTAAAACCAGCAGACAAAAATGGCGGATCTTCAACTAATCTAGTGGGTGGGGGCTCGACAGATGAGGGGCGATTCTATGCAAATTTCTACATTATTACGTCACGATGGGGGGCTGTCCAAACGGCTCGTAGAAGCACATGATTCCTGACACTAAAAATCACTTGATTCACAGAAAACGGGTGGATTTTTAAAAAATAGGAGCAGTAGAGACCCAAATGGAAATACAAACGAATGCAAAAAAGTGAGTTTTGCATAACATGTCCACTTTAAGCAGGAGCACAACACTATTTGGTGGGGTATTTAATTCATTACCTGTTGGCTGAATTAGTCAATTGCAAAACTAAAGAAACGAACTCTGGATATCAGGCAAACTTTGGACATCAGACAAGCTTATTGCGTTTTAATTAAGGAAAAAAGTTATTGGATTTTTTTTGGGGGGGGGCGCTATTTCTTAAACAGTAGGTCTGCAAATTATTCCCATAGTCCAGGGCAGATACTTATGGTGAAAATTGTAGTCATATGTAGATAATGTGCGGGGAACTGGAGTCAACTTGAATTTGTTCTGTTTTCACATGCAGTGATTCACAGTCTGCTGGACATATGCTCCGTCATATCCACCCTGGACATCGCCCTGCATGCCAACACATGGAAATTCATAATCAAGTCAGTAAAACATACCTCCTCACCATATCATGCGTAATCTCTAATTCATATTCAGAATGGTGTAGAATTGATTTAATTGCTCTGCTTGCAGGCAGAGTGTGAAGCATCAGTCTTTGGTGGAGGAACACTTGCGTCACACTGACATTGCCTCCTCTTTATGTGAGGGGCTCCTAACATCAGTTCGCAGTTCTCTAGAGTTGGCAGAGCAAGTGCAGCAGGCAGGTCTGCAGGTATAACATGCTTAAAATGTCCCTGTATACCACCGCTATTAAACTATAGAGGTGCAGAAGTTAATACTTATTTCAGTGAAACATGATTATCATGAGTGTGAAATTTGCATCTCTGTAATTTGGGGCATGAGCCAATGGTTCTGCTCTTTTTGTTAGTAACCCATTTGTTTTTTCTACTTTTAATGATGTGAAAGGAGCCGGTGCAGAGTCCTGAATATAAGTTTTTCCAGAAGACGACGAAGATGTGCAGGTTCTTTGCCAATACATTGGTTCATTACATAAAGGTACCTACAGGCAGGAAAGTGCTGTGTCTGGTTTATTATAGAAACTTGTCATAACAGGTGTAATAATTCTTTCTTTATTTTTTGACAGGAATTTAAGCCATTTCTTTCAAAGTGCTTTATTCATTTTTACCACCTTTACCTTCAAATCCTCAGGTAATCCCAGAGTCCATTAAAACATGGATGGACAGTACTCTACACATTTGCCTTGCTATTTAATAGTGTTTAATTTCTTTGATCTAGTAAATTTCCACCAAGTCTCACTGCCCCATCTGTGCCCCCGGGCATGTGTGAGGAGCTAAGAGCGGCTGTGTTGGTTCCCATGGATGCTATGCTGTCCCACCTCTTGCCACAGAGACCTTTTGCTGAGTGTGTCCTGGCCCCAGCTCTGAGTAAGTTTGCATCCGCTGTGCCCTCCCAGTCACCTCTTGACAATTATGTGACATTTGATTTCTATTGTACAAGTGAGTTATTTTTACTAATTTTACTTGGATCAGCAAATGTAGCAAATGCCAGCGGATAATTATTTGCTGAAAGTCATTCTTCGAGACTGGAATGGCAAATTAATGTGATGGTCTCACCCCTGAGTCAAAGGACACTTACATAACACTGTGTGTGTTCATTTTAGTCCCTTGGGACCTAATGTTCTCAACTTTAATTGAATGAGTACATTTTGGCAGTCCTCAAAAGAAAAACATTGTTTCTAATGTGTAATATGTGAACATATTTTATGGGGGGGAGAGAGAGGTGGGAGAGAGGGGGGAGAGAGAGGGTG
>JBBJLS010000036.1:491309-510717 GCA_037577275.1 Bryconaethiops microstoma
TGTGTGTGTGTGTGTGTGTGTGTGTGTGTGTGTGTGTGTGTGTGTGTGTGTGTGTGTGTGTGTGTGTGTTTGTGTCTCCTTTAATATATGAGCTGTACTACAGAAAAACATTCACCGGTTCAGTTTAATTTATTTGAAACTTTACAAACAAATCAGCTTTGCCAAAATCTCTTGAGAACTTTGTGGTGTGTGTGTGTACTCACTGGTTGAGGACAGGTGTGTATGAATTGCGGTCCTCTTCAATGATGGAGACGATCAGGGTGATGAGTTTGGGCCAGAAGTCTAGATTCTTAATGTTCGGTCCCTGTTCCTCTGGAGGACAGTCCTCTTTATTCTGATCCCAAAAACAGATAAATAACCAGCCACTGATCCCCTAGCATGATACACAGTCATGTGCAAAAGTTTTGGTGCCCCTGGTCAAATTATATGCTTAACCGATTCAACAATGAATAGAAACTGTTCACAAATAATCGTAGTCGCACAACATATTTAAGTGTTTTATCTGTCATTATTTTCACCTAATTCACACCTAATTAGACTGGAGGTTTTCAAAGTGACTATAAGTAATGGAAAAATATGTTTCAGTTTATTATTAGTTCATGCGCAGGAGCTGATAGAGGGGCTAATAAGATGTAAAACAGGGGCTAATGAGGGTTAACAGAAGGGTTTATAAGATCTAACAGAATAAATAGGGCTGATTTGAGATGCGGAGTTGAAATCTGAAATCCAAAAGTTTATTGTGGAGTTTATTTAAATTTAACAGCTGCTGTGTTTCAATACAAGTACAAAACATGTCCATCATTAAAAATGATCAAGCAATAATAAACCAAGTAAATACAAAAACAGCAAAAACAGTATTTGATTCAGAATGAACTATCACAAGCTGATATAAAATATCAACTAGAAAGAACTGGCAACCAAATACAGAACTGTGATTTTTATTTGTTTTGTCCAGTGATTTTGATTTGATCTGACTTTGGATTTTAATGCAGCCATAAACAGGGTAATATAATTAGTGATAAAAAGAGCATGTTGAGGATGTGAGGGCATTGTCATACTGGCAAAAACATAATTTTAATAATTAAATGATAGAGGGGATTCATTATAAATACCTATAGACAATGAAACGTTAACTCATAAGGCATGTCTAATGTATTTTACTGACCAGGTCTCCTACTGGTTGGTACTGGCGGCTGTAGAGCTCATGGCAGTTGTTAAAGATGTAGTCATAGGTGGAGTTGAGGCACGCTTTCACACAGTCCCGCACCACCTGGCTCGCTCTGGGGGGGCTCTGCAGTTCCTGAACCTGCCCAGCAAGAGTGGGTTAATGAGTAAGAGTGGGTTCGAGGATGCATGTTGTTTGACCATGTAGGATTTTAAAGTATATTGGTCATATTTAAGTCATATTTAGGCTAGATTTTAAAATGGTCTAGAAATGACTAGAATAATAATAATAATAATAATAATAATAATAATAATAATAGTGCAGTGATTTTTTGATTAAACAATAACTCAATGAGAAATTAATAATCTGTGAAATCCTCTCTGGAATTTTTCTTAATCAGCATCGTCATCACAATTAACGACAATGCCAACATGGGACTATTGTATTAATGGACCTGAACTGTCATGACAACTTATGACCTATAGTACTATGCAAAGGCTTTGAGCCACCCCTCATCTCTTCATATTTTCCTTCCAAAGATCCAGACTTTCTTGAATTTTTAATGTGGTCTTGAAAAACAGTTCTCCAGGCTTCCTGAAGGACTTTCAAAGTCTCTCATTTTCAGTCCAGTCCCTGAACCTGACCGGTTTCAGAGGAAGGTTTTTTGTTTGTTAAAACGCACAGTGACCTACGTATGAATCATTCAAGCAGAACTAAGTACATCTAACTTAAGGCCTGAACCAGTGAAGAAACAGGTGCAGGTGATTCCAGATGATCAGGCGGTGATAAAAGGTGGAACTCCTTTATCTAGGCTCCTTGTATCTTTAGGCATGTTGCAGTCTGTCACAGTAAAACATTTGTTCCCGTTTCCTTCATTTAATCTACTCAATATGACAAACATAAGACAGTCTGACAGGCAGAAAATAGTATTTTTGCACCAACAAGGTGATTCAAAGCAAAATATAAAGAAATGGGGGTGGCTCAAGACTGCATAGTACTGTAGTTATGTCAATGTTAAATAGCAAGTTAAGGATTACCCATTTCTAGCATCCATGGAGACGCATGAATACACATTTTTTTGCTCCTGAAACTATTCATATCTCAGAAAGTACACATTATAAAGGTTTACCCTTACACAGTTATGTGTAATGTTATGAATAAGAGTTTGAGTGAGTAGTATCAGGTCATGGCAGATGTCATATCCTATCATTATAGGTTATATCCATATATAACTATCATTACCATTGTGATGCATGACAGTTTGTCACATGCTAGTTTAAAGTCATGACATTAAATAATATAGTATCTGTCAATATAATTACTGGTAATACTAACATGACAATTATATTACATTGTAAAATTATATTAATTATTAATCAGTTATATTAATGGAAGGAATCTGTCATGACAGCATATGACATCTTACATCAATGTTACGTATTTTCAAAGGTTTTCCAATATTCATGGCAATCAGACAAGAGTATGTAACCCTAACCATCTAATTAAACTGGTAATGAATCACCAAATTAGTTTATTTCCTCTAGTAAACTAATCCCATATCAGAAAGGACCAATTACACAGGTTTACCAGTTCAATAACATAAAAAAAAAAACTGACTGAAAATGTGCAAAATCTACAAAAATAGATATACTGCTTAGGCGTATACTGATGGACAAAAATATTATTGCAGATTTATTATCGCCAGCTTGAAACTGAGAGCACAAAAACAGTAAAAATGAAGGCAAAAGCCTACAAATTGTGTCTATCCTTAGTAGAGTAGATATCAGTTGCATTCTAGTGTGTGTAAGTTAGTGAGTTGGACATTAGGAGGTGAGTGACATCACTTTCCTGAGAACTACAGCATTTGTTTTCTTCTAAAGTCTCTTTTTTCCGTTGCCTTTACCTTCATCCTGAAGAAAGTGATGCTGGTTAGTAGGTCGACAGTGGACTTGAGGTCCTGTAGGCGCTCCTTACTGCTAGCAGGGAAGTTATTCTGCAGGTGAAAACACACCAGCATTCAAAAATCCCCCCGTAATGCTGGAGTGAGAACAGTCATGTCTATGGTCAGTAAATGAGACTCACCCGGTACATAGAGAGATCAATACGCAGGGAATTGTGCAGCTGGTCCAGGAGTTTGACAAACCGCTCTTTCTGTTGGGATATAATAATAATAATAATAATAAAATTTTTAAAAAATCATACATTTATTTTAGATATCACTTTTCTAAATACCCAAAGTTGCTTTACAAGAGGCAGAAACATAAGGAGCACCTGAAAGATGAAACATGAAAGCATCAAAACCTCCTTCTCAATCGGACACACCTGTACCATCAGTCGCCACAGACTGACATCTGACAATGTTTACAGTCTCTTACCTTTAAACTGAGATTTTTGCTACAATGCATCTTTAACACATCTTTTCAACATTTTTAATGGGAATAGAATAATTACCATTATGTGCAATATCTTTATTATTAGGTGCAATAGTTTATTAGGTGCAATAGTTTTTTGTGCAGCATCACTACTTGGGCCACTACTTATGCAATAGCGTGATCATTTGCAATATAAATACTTATGTTATTATCATTATGTGGAATAACTCCAAACCACTATTTGTGTTACTATTTAATTACCTATAGTATTTACATCCACCTCTCTTAGTGACCACAGCTTTTAGTGTGCAGAGTTTTATTCTGAGTTTATATTACATTTTACATAGTTCATGTCATTGTGTCTCTGTGCAGTCATAACATAAGCAGTTTCCTCCGGGATCAAAAGAGTTTTCTGATTCTGATTCAGATATGTACTTATTTCAGTGGATTTTGTCAATTTACAAATATCACAGATCAGAATTAATCACTGACAAGCTCAATGCCTGTAGAATCTAATTACAATATATATATATATATATATATAAATATAAATATATCCCTCCACTGATACCTCACAGGCCCAATCTTTCTCAATATCAGAACACATTGCGTGGCCCAGTGACTAGAAAGTTTACTTTTAAAAACGGAAAGATGGAACTGTTGATAGGAGCATCGTTATATACAATTCATGCCATAATGAATTTTTGTATTATCGGAGCACATCATGTGTAAAACATCACCTCAACGCAAAGCCTTTAAGAGCAAAGCTGAGGGTCCGAGCCAGAACAGGCCATGATCCCAGGCTTGAGATGCCTTGTATATTAACCATTATATTAGTGGGTGACGTTTAAAAAACATTTCGTCTCCCACCCAGCGATTTGTATGAGTGAAACAGGTGATACACCGCGTGCAGCACGTGAACCCCTCCTTGCCCCAGGAAAACACTGTGCTACAACTCCTTCACAACCCCCACCCTCATTCCAGAGCCCCCTGACTAAAATGCCTCTGACGTCCGTGCTTATCGGTACATTGTCTTAAACTTTTAGATTGACTTAGTTCTGTCATTGCTATTGCTAAAGCATTTTTTCCCACAACAGCATATTTTTTCCCTCAGCAATTTTTGATTGTGACCATTACTGCACATGAACAGTTAAAAAAAAAAAAGTGATTAATTTAGATTAATCAATCAAAGCTTGTAATTAATTAGATTTTTTTTAATCGTTTGACACCGCTAATACACACACACACACACACACACACACACACACACACACACACACTTGTTTAGCCTGGACTGCACTATACAAGGACTGTAAAACTCAGCCTGTGTTAGAAGCTCATTGATGAAGTCTTTACCCCGAAGTTAGAGGCGGCGAAGCGGTCGGAGGCGGAGACGTTGGTGGAGGCGGTGGTGTGAGCGTAGAAAGCATTAATGTTGGCCAGCAGGGTGCTCATCACAGCAGGCACTCCAGGACACATATACTTAGAGGAAAGACATGCAAAGTGTCTATAGAGAGATACAGAGGGAGAAAGAGAGAAAGAGAGAGAGAATGTAGGTATATCTAATAAACTGAAAACTCATAGTAGATGTGGATTCTACAGAGTCCGTTTAGAAATAGGCTGGGCCTATGGACACCCCATCCGTTCCATTCCTGTCCTGTAGCTCATGAGCTTTGGTGGGTCAGCTGGTCCAAACATACTTTGTTAACGAACACCACCACAAACTTCTTCTGCCTCATTATCATAAAGACATCGGAAGAGCACTTAGGATTTATTCCTGGTGCTGCTGAAGCTCCAGAGGTCTCATATTTCTCTCCCGGGATCTGCAGAGCCCGTTTAGGGCTATGCAATAAAAAAAGCTTCATTATACGAGATAGGCCACAATTTAAAGTGTTTCAGATGCAGGATAAAAATAAGGATTTGAAGATTCTGCACTTATTCAAAGGGAAAAGAGCCTTAAACAGGTGCGATGAATCTGACCTTTTTGTGGGATGCTTGTCTGTAATTAACAGGTTAATCTGTTAGGTGACCTGTTGGTAACAGACTTTCCTGAAGTGGAGGGCTGGACTTTTGAAAAAGCTGAGAAAACGTTTCAGAACGTACGTCATGGCCTGGTATATGGATTCAATCCCATAACGCATCGCAAATTCATCCACGATCTCCTGCACCACATCATCGAAATAAACCTTCCAGGCGTCGTCTCCACGGGCGTCAGGGATCTTCACCACGCCCTGCCCAAGGACATCAGTGGTGTGGTGGAAGAGGTTCTGCAGAAGATTTATGGCGGTTCTATTAGTAGGTTTTTTGGTACATGCTAATGACACATAAGGTCTAATGTAACAAATTACAGGTCTAAAGTGACATTCAGGTCTAAAGTAACAAATTACAGTCTTATTGCCTTTTTAAGCATAATTTAATCAAATAAATGCATAGCACCAGTATAACATTTCTACACACATTGAGATATTCTGCATTTGCACGTTATTTGCTTAATATTTACTCAAATACACTCAATATTCTTTACTAACAAATACATTTAAATGTTCAACATTTGAGTACATTTATTAACCAGAAATGTCATTTTCATTCATCACTGCTGCCCCAACTAATATAATTAAAATGTACATCAACAGACAAGTGTAAGATATTTAACGAGCTGAAACTTTTTACAATTGCGTGTTACTTGCTTAATATTTACTAAAAATAGATTCAGTATCTTTGCTAACTAATAAATTTACCGTATGTTTGCCATTTGAGTTCCTTTATTAGCCAGAAATTTAATATTCATCACCGCTGACCAATACAAAGCCATCTAATATAATTAAAATTATAATGTAGATCAACAGAATGTTATGAAGTGATGAAACAGTTAAATGAGTGCATTTAAAGTCAAAGGACATTCTAAAATTTGACACTGCATCACCACACAACCAGTTAATAGGATGTCAGACATGCACTGCTAAAGTTTCTTTCATCTTATATATTTTCAGCTTTTTTCAATTTTCATTTAGTATACTCAACATCCCACTGTTTAACAAAAATAAATATCTGCAGTTTATGAAATAAATGGTAAAAACCTGGGTTGTGCAAAAATCTTTTGACTGAGAAATACACATTTAGTTGGGCTCTGCTCATTTATAATAATAATAATAAAACTCTCTGCCCAACCTAGTGAATCCATTAGTAAGCATGTTACTTAATCTTAGCCAACTAATTACTGCATTATTTTATACAAACTATTGCTGTATGCTCTCTTCATTTTAGAATAAGCAATACCTTTAGTTTCCGAGTGAAGCAGCTCTATTGCAAGTGTTTGTTTACTTGTTAAGACCATGCACAGCTCTGTGAAAAGGTTTGGCACCCTCTGTCAGGGCAAGACAATTTCATTCGTATTGCTTATTTTATATACTAGGGCAGTTTAAAGTGCTTTACATAAATAATGACTTAAGAGTGCTTAACTCCATAAAACAAAGAGGGAAAGAAAAAAGGACAAAACAAAAATAAAAAACAGACAGTATCAAACTACATGTGTCAATTTGCTGACTTTAATAGTTGAAAGAAACTTTAGGGTAAGAGGCAAATTATGTTCACCAAGGACAAAATTGTATTACAGATGTGTTTAAAAAAAATAAGTTTACACATTTTCAGTTGTTCAACTCCAGATGTTAGAAATCCACATGTTCTGCTTGTGTGTGGGAACTGGTTTGGATTTAAATTTCATACCTCTATAGAGCTCAATCTTGGTCTAAATGGACAGTAGGAACACTGTGTGTGTGTGTGTGTACCTCATGTAAACAGGTGTACTGTACGTGGTATGGAGCCACTTTCTCTTCTCCTTTAATTTCCACACTGATCTGAAGACGAATTGCACCAGACACCGCGGATTTATCAGTCCTTTTCTCTGCAGGACGGACACACACACGCACGCACGCACAAACACACACAGAGTGAGAGACAGAGAGTCAGAGACAGATAAAGAGAGACAGAAAGAGTCAGTGAAACGGAGGATGGATAGAGAGACAGAAAGAAGGAAAGACACAAATAGAAAGGAGAGAAAAAGAGAGAAAAACAGTAGAGACCCAGAGAGAGAGAGAGAGAGAGAGAGAGAGAGAGAGAGAGAGAGAGAGAGAGCTTAATTGACACATTAGTACAGTGTCTTGACTCCCAGAAGCACTGAATTAAAATCTCTGTAATGAGGCAGTGGAATGTTTGTTAAAAATTCTGTAAAATGAACGTAAGAAAAGAAAAGGAACTGAACAGAGAACAGTGCATCCTTTTACTGAAGTCACAGAGTTCATCCCTTCCTGTCTGTTTTCCCCTGACAGGCAAATTATTGGGGTAATTTGTACGTGTCGACTGATCGGTCGATTTCCGACGGGAACGGAGAACATAATAATCAAGGCGGATCGCTCTGGTCGCACAGGGTGGGGGGAGCGAGAGAGAGAAAGCGCGAGAGAGAACGAGCGAGAGAACGCGAGAGCGAGAGAGGCTCAATTACTGGTATTGACTGTAATTGCTCCAGCCATTGTGAAGACCAGAAAAGGGCAATTAGAAGAACACACACATGCAGAAGAACACATAAGAAAATGTGGGAAGTCAATAAAGGAACAAAGACTACATACATCATCACTGAAGCAGAAAACAAAGATGCATATGTGGAAAGAAAGAGTGTGAGAGAGTGAGTGTGTGTAAGAGTGTATAATGGCATAGTCAGCCCCTCTAGAACACTGATAACTGTGGGGATCATAAAGAGGTGAAGATGTATGATGCTTTTCCACAAGGAACCGTGCTGTACCATGAACAAATGTTTTTCCATTACAAATAAAGTGACCCATACCTGAGCTGAACCAGAGCTGATCGACGGCAGGGCCAAAAGCGGCCGCAGCCGAGCTGACTGCATAACATGGTTTTTAATTGACCAAACTCTTATCATGACAACAGAAGGAATTGGAAAGATTCTTTTTTTTGCCCGCACAAAAAAACAACAATGGAGATACAAACTAACAACTGAAGTCGATTTCAGTGGTTTTAAAGCTGTGAGAAACGTGAAGGAGTACCAGGACATCACTACCAAGTTAGCTGGGTTAGATTTTCATCACATGGCTAAAGAATGCTGAGCAAAGAAGGTAAAATAAGACTGTGAATAATGAAAGACCACAATAATAAAACCCCCTCCGTGGACACAGTTTTGGGACGATGACCGGCCATCAATTGGAAGGAGAGAATTAAGTCAGAAACTTTGTTATCGAGATACACTACAGTGCAAAAGTCTGAGCCACCTTTCATTTCTTTAGATTTTGCTCAGAATTGCTGTGATAATTGCAAACTGTCTTATCTTTGGCACATTGAGTAAATTAATTGAAAGAAATAGAAACAAATGTTTTACTGAGACAGGCTGCAAAGTGCCTAAAGATACAAGGTCCCGAGATAAAGGAGTTCCAACCACTCAGCATTCAGTACCACCAGTATACTGATCACCGCCTGATCATCTGGAATCATCTGCTCCTTTTTCTTCACTGGTTCAGACTTTAAGTTAGAAGTGCTTTGTTCTGCTTGAAAGATTCATCCGTAGGTCACTGTGTGTCTTAACAAACAAAAAACAGGTTCAGGGACTGGACTGAAAATGAGAGTCTTTGAAAGACCTTCAGGAATCCTGGAGAACTGTTCCTCAAGAGTACATTAAAAATACAAGAAAATCTGGATCTTCAAGTGGCTAAAGACTTATGCAAAGTTGTATTATATATACGTATATATTTTGTTTATCTTATCTACTTTGAGAGAGAGACAGAGAGAGAGAGAGAGAGAGAGAGAGACAGAGAGAGAGAGAGAGAGAGAGAGCTAGAAAAGGCAAGTGATAGAGAGGCAGAGAGACAGTGATGGAGAGAAACAGAATTTGGAACATATTTTCCTGCGAGAAAAGCAGAAGCCTGAGGCCCCTCCATCCACACTGGGGGTAATTGTGCAGGAGAAGACGCGCCGCAGGGCAGGGGTACGTGGGTAATGGAGTTCAGACACACACACAAATCCTGAACACAAATCCTGTCTTTTGCGCTCCTCACACGTTTAAAGGGCCCCAACCCTGATAAACACAATCTTCAACAGAATATTTCTGGAGTAAGTTTGATTTATTATGGAAACATTGGATTTGTTTTTGTGATGTCACGAAAATCAATGTATTAATATGTACATATACACAGATGTAGCTTATACTTATATCAAAATGATTCTGTACTTGTAACAACAGCAGAAGCTGCAGAGAATTCATTTTCCATCATAGAGATGAACCATTCGCTACTTAACCAAAGAACCATTTATGGATAAATATTGAATATACTTTTAAACAGACAAAAAAGTTTTAAAAACTAACCTTGCACTCAAATGCTGAAGCTATAAGATGTGTTGAAACTAGCAGATAAAATACTTGGAAACCAATCAGAACAAAGATCATTTATATAGACACAAGTGTTCTAAACTTTTGAATCTTCATTTTTAGTGAAAAAGCTGCAGGTACATGTGTAAAATGATTCAATTGTGATGCTCCACACCTTCACAGATTTTAACCTTTAGGAAGCTGAAAATGGTTTAATGCATCCCAATATTCTAATGCAGTTGTTGAAAACAATTGCATTGAGAATGTATTTAAACTGTTGTGATCAAATTAAGCAGAGACTTTCAATTAACTTCCCCAAAGAGAGTTCCCAAAAATATTACATACTGAATAAAACATCTTAGAATACTGGTGTCTAGCTCACAGCATTTCCAGCGGCGCACCAAGCGCAAATGAAATTGAGCATAATGTGGTAACAGTATCACCCCCTTTTGTTCCACTTCCATCACTCCCAGTTCTGATTTGTGTTCTCCTTTGTCTCTGTTTACACATGCGTTCTGTTTATTTAGATTCTCCGTCACACCCCAATTCACTGTGCTTTGTTTTGGTCTCATGCTCCACCCTTGCTCTGCCCTCCTGTTGAATGTGTTCACCTGTTTGCATCACAGCTATTCCCATTTTACCCTTGTTTTTCATACCCCATTTGTGTATTCATAGGTTGTCGATCCACTATAACACCTACCCTGTTTTGCTTTTTGGATTATTTTGTATATTCTATCAATGTTTTTTTTGCAAATAAATTCCTTTACACATACTTTACACATATGGAATGAAAACTAATCTCAAATAAATAAAATAACAGCAAATATTCAAATGAGAAGTGATTCCAATGTTATGTGCTCTACATTTTTATTCTGAAGTTGAAACAATGCAGGATATGGACCCTTTAACAGCCTGCAAAGCAACATAAGTGCTGCACCTGATTTGTGTGGCATCAGGAAACGTAATGATTATACATCATATATGATTTATATATGGACCTGAAATCAGAGCAAGTGTTACACACACCAAGGTCACAACTGCATACAGCCATCAAATCAAAAACCCCATCAGTAAAGTAACATTGCTGCAGCCCCTGTGACCCAGATGTGAAACTGCAGTCTGTGTGCAGAGAGAAATGGTTCTATTTCTGTGTTGGTGCTGTTTGTAACCATGGTTGGGCTCTTTAAACACGAACGGGTTTCCACAAAAGGCTTGGGACTCTTAAATTAGAAGCAGCCAGGCAAGCTGGTTGTCTGAGGTGAGCCGGGGGGTCCGGGTTCATCACAACCCGCTTGCAACAATCACCTATTCACATTCACACAATTCAGACGCTGTGGGAAAAGCAGGGAGGATCTAAAACAACATAATCAGTGTGATTGCAGAGACATTCATTCTTTAAACAAAAAAGTGGATGGATGGATGGATGCATGGATGGAAAAAAGGATGGATGGATGGATGGATGGAGGGAAGGAAGGAAGAGGGATGGATGTAGGGAGGGAGGGACGATTGGAAGGAGGAAGGGATAGAGGTAGGAATGGAGCAAATTAAAGTATATGGAAACATCTGAATGTGAGTTTGACTCAACATTAATAGGTTGCTTTTAAAGTGCCATTTAAATTAAAACATTCTCATTTACATGTAAACATTCGTGACGTAATTAGCGACATAATAAAGCCCAGAGGCCACTCATTGTATGCCCTTGTTATGATTGCAGCACTCATATCTCTCAACATTGTCTCAAAAGAAAGCACATTTTGAAATGTGCTTTTAACAGTTTAGACAGGAAAACTGTCTGTTCATGCACAAAAAACTTACCCAGGTTATACCAGACGTCCATTTCGCCGCTCAGCGTTCGCACCTCGATGATGCTCTGCCCGAGGAAGTCGTCTGATTCTCTCTTCAGCCTCTGCTTCACACGTGACTTTATATCGTCATCCTCGTCCCACACGCGCACCTTAATGCGGTCTGAGGAGTTGTGGCACTCGCTGGTAGAGAAGCAAGAAAACATTCAGTGCTTCAGTTCAAACATATGAAATACCTAATGATGAACTGGCTATGGATACAATTTAAAAGGCATTAGTTGAAAAACTCATATTAATAAAATTATAATTTACTTCAATCATCTGAACTTTTAAAAGATCTGGAGAAGTGACCACAAGACTTACCTCTAAGAGTGTTCAAGATTTCATTCAAAAGGAGTAACACACCTGCTTGCAGTAGTATTTTTTGAGTATAAGGTGCTGACTATATAGTGTTGAGTACACAATTAGTATATAATTTTGAGCACACAGTTCTTTATAAAGTGTTGAGTACATGGTGAATACATATTTAATATATATAGTATATAGTGATGAGTACAAAGGAAGTATAGATTTAGTGTACACATTGAGTATACTGTGTTTAGTATATTGAGAGTATATAGTGTTGAGTATACAGAGTATATATAGTGTGGAATATACAGTGTGTTTATAGTGTTAAGTACACAGGGAGTATATAGTGTGGAGTATACGGTGCATTTACAGTGTTGAGTATACAGGGAGTATATGGTGTTGAGTATACGATAAGTGTATGGGTCAAACATGAGTGCAGTCCTGTACACATTTATGAATTTTTTTAATTCAGACAGATTCTTATCAATAAACCAATATTGTGATTTTAATGCTGTGATCTGGATTGTGACAGCTGGTCTGTAATGTAGATATCCAATGTTTTGAGTTTGAAAGAGAGAGAACAAAACTTTGAAGAAGTCCAATCCAAGCCCAGTGGAAAAAACCCCTGTGGGTAGACACAAAAGTCTGAGCCCTGATTTCATGCACAGGATTGTGGTCTGCTAATGGGCTGCTGACATGTGAGATGCATAAACTAGAAGCAGATAGTCTCGTTCAGGGACAGAACACACAGAAAAAAACACTCTCACTCCATCCCAAAAACACCACACCTTCAAACTGGGGCGACACAGATTTTAATATGCGGAGCCCGAGGCTGCCGGAGAAAAAAATACAGACACTTAATATGACAGGTGTGTGTTTGATGGCCCATTAGATACTCACAAATGGAACTTCTCATCCCAGACTGGGTTGAGGTTGCCGTAGATGGTCTTGGTTCGCTTTTTAGTCTTTCCCACCTGGACGGTCACGTAGGGGTCACTGGAGCCAGTCTTATCTTTAGCCTGCAGCCCCTGAGCGCAAACCACTGCAGCACAAAGACAGAAATACAGACAGATAGACAGAGAGAAACACAGACACTCAGACAGACACAAACACAAAGACAGACAGACACTCAG
This sequence comes from Bryconaethiops microstoma, assembly GCA_037577275.1. Lineage (NCBI taxonomy): Eukaryota > Metazoa > Chordata > Actinopteri > Characiformes > Alestidae > Bryconaethiops > Bryconaethiops microstoma. The sequence continues at coordinate 504,500 of JBBJLS010000036.1, forward strand.
AAAGAAGACAGATAGACAGAAACAGGCAGATAGACAGAGACACAGACAGGTACTCAGACACAAACAGAGACACTCAGAGAGAACACAGACACTAAAGACAAACAGACACTCAAACAGACTAAAACTGACATTCAGACAAAAACACAGACAGAAATACAGACACTCATACACAAACAGACATTCAGACAAAAATACAAAACAGACAGACACTCACAGACAGACAGACAGACACTCTCTTCTTTCTTTCTTTTTATATCTTTGGCATTTTTCCTTTTTTGACTTTGTTCTGTCTCTTTTATCCTGTGAGAACTATTACTATTAACTTTGTTCTTTTAACTTTATTCTTTCTATTGCTTTTTTCTGTGAGAACTATTTGTTTGTTTCTTTCTTTCTCTTTTAACTTTTTGTCCTTTATTAACTTAAGATTTCTTTTTTTCCTGTAGGAACTATTAGTAATTTATTTTTATTTTTCAACTATAAATTTCTTTGGTCTCCTTTTTCTCTGCCTTCCCCCCCTATTTTTAAAAAAAAATTTTTTACATAAAACTCCATGATTGACTTATGAAACGTTTTTCCTTTCTTTTCTTTCTTTCTCCTTTCATTTCCTCTCGTCTTTCTTTTTTGCTTCTTCAAAAATCATTTATAACCCACATAACTTTCACTTGCTCTTTCTTTCTGTCTTTCTAGTCCTTTCTTTTCCCTGTGACAAATATTACTTCTTTCTTTCCTTCTCTCTTTCATTAGCTTATTTTGTTTTTTTTCCATTAGCTTTTTCATTAACTCCTTTCTTTTATTTCTTTTCACTTACTTTTATTGTTTCCACTTTCCTTCCTATTCTATCCTTTTTTAAATATGTGACTAACTAATTATAAATATTAATATTAATACATGGCTGTTCACTCATCATATAAGCATCTGCTTAATCAATAATGCAATTAGAAAAACTACATAGTTATGTATATTATGTATGTTCATCAAACACTATTTTCAATATTTCGTTGACCGTACCGGTGATGGTGATCTTGGCGGACCACTTCGATGTTCCGTCCAGCACGCTCTGCTTGATAGTCTTCATTTGCTGGGCATGTAGAGCTTTGGTGACCACAAAAACATCCCTGATGACCTCGAAGATCTCGGGCTTGTTTCTCTCTCTGATCTTCATGCGGTCCTTCATGGCCATTATGATGTTCTGAGTGCGATCCTCAGCGCCGTGTTTCGAACTCTTCTCCGCCGCACCTGAGAGAGAGAGACACACAAATTAAAAATCAATGTCCAAAAAGAAGTTATAAAAAATAATAAAATTAATATCCAGGATAAAAATCTATTTCAGTCCAAAGACATGTGTGTCAGGTGAATTGGGAATTCTAAATTGTGAGTGTGAGTATGTGAGTGTATGGTGTGTGTGGGTGGGTGAGTCCCTGCCTCGCACCCGTAGACCCTGGGATAGGCTTCAGGCACCCATGACACTAGTAAGGATTAAGCAGTTACAGAAAATGAATAAATGAATGAGTTAATATCTAGAATAAAGTTCTAGTAAAATCAATATGGAGTGTAAAGTTCTTATAAAATCAATATCTAGTATAAATTAAATTAAAACTAATTTAATTAATATCCATTAATATCCATTAGAAAATTCTAATAAAATTAATAGCAGGATAAAATTCTAACAAAATTAACATCCATAATGAAGTTTTAATAAAATAATCTAGGATAGAATACTAATAATATTTCCCACAGTAAAGTTCTATTAAAACTTCCAACAAACTATCCAGGAAAAAATAATATCCAGTTTAAAATTCTAATACAATCAATAACCAGAATAATAATAAAAACATTTAGAATGAAGTTCTTATAAAAAAAATTATATCCAGAAAGTAACTGACCGAAAAGTTTTGATCTTAAAGTGGAAAACACTGAGGAAAGTACCAAGAAAAAAAGTGTTATTTTAAACTATAGACATCAGATATCTTTTCCATGTCTGTTTATTCAGAGAGCTCCGATTTCTGCTCACTTTAAAGCAGGATCTGCTGTTTGAACCAAGCCTGACAGAAATGCTCTTTGCTGTAATCATAGCCAGGTCTTATTTCAAAGCCCTCCAAACAAACTCGATATCAATCTGGCAACCCCATCAATCCTGCAAATATCCACGTCTCTGGAATACATTCTGCTAATAATTGACCGCCTGCTTCAGGAGATTCACCTTAAATCATTTCTGGAACAGCTAATGGAGCTGTCACTCAGAGAGTCGGGTCTCAGTGTGATCCCATTTGGATAAATGATTCTAGCGGACGACGCAACAGCAAGAACGTCCCTTAGAAATGGGTACAAATGCACCTCTGTATCACCACACACTGACTGATATCTAAAGCACATTGTAGGCCAGCTTTAACAGGACAAGTGGGCTTCTGGAGGATGAGCCTTCAAGATGGTTCAAAGACTGTTTACACCGATTATACAGATGGGTTTTCTCTCTCAAACCGTTTCCAAGCTTCTGCTCCAGTTCTGCAAGACTGTTTCATACCGCAGGCCATCAGAACTGAACGCACATAAATGACTAGTTCCTGACATTAAATGTCTAGTGCCTGACCAATTACATTCCAGTACACTACCTCACTTTATATACCTCTCATATTACACTCTAGACTTTTAATAACACCTGCATACTACCTTCTCTTTATTGCCACTTACATCCTTTATTTGATTTGATAAGCTATAATTTACTCACCCAATACTGCTAACTGCCTATATATACATACACACACATACACACACACAACCAAGTCCAACCAAGTACAATTTACACACTTCTCATTACCCAAAAGGCATATCTGAAGTTTGCTTCTTTCTTTTTGCTCTACAGTAACAAAACTCATGCAGCTAACACTGTGTTATTTTTAAAAATGAACAAAACTGTATAAGCCTAGGTTGTTAGCTAGCTTGAAAGGGGATCAGGACAGAAACGTAATGGTCATTATACCCCATCACTGATTAACTTAATCAATATCTTCAGATGACCTTAATTTGCTGTATCAGGTGCATTCCGTTCACACTGGAAGTGAGGTTGGTGAATATTGCTCTACTGCCTCTATTGGCCATACTCACGCTGCAGACAGTCAGCATTAAGCAGCTCCTGACACTTCTCATGACATTTGACCCCACACTCGGTGCAGCGCATGCCTTGCCGGGCAATGCCCCACAGCAGCCCCTCACACTCATAGCAGTAGGTAGGTGTGGTGGCCGTCCAAACTTCAAAGTTATGGGGCGTGGTGCAGGAGATGGGGTAGATCAGAGCCTGCAGAGTCTTCTTATATACGTGACTCTTCTGCAGGGCAGAGAAAGAAGAGAGAGGAGTTTAAATGAGCAGATATGAAATTAACTGAATAAAGTGTGAGTAAATAGATTATCCAAACAGAGATAAGTTTATCCTTAAGTTTGTGTTTAAAGTCTTTACTAACTTGTGAAAGCTAATGCGAACACAGTCGCTTTAACATGACACTGACAAGCTCAGAAACAGTCAATCAACACGCTACCATGGAAATGCTCTACAGAAAAATATTGGAGTATTGAAGAGACATGGCCAGTTTTTGTAGGTATACATAGCCTTGGAAGTTATGGAAGTTGTGTGTGGTAGCTATGAACTCTGATATGGAGCTACGGATAGTAGCTAAGGTCCCATTGATCTGGAAATTTGGACTTACTGATCTGGAGAAATGGATGTTATCTATGGTTTCGCTGATCTGTCACTAGGGACTTTAGTAATGTTCTCACTGATCTGGAGCTACAGATGTTAGATATGGTAAAAACAAGGCTGAATGAAGAGAGTCAGAAGAGGGACTGGTTGAGATAAATAGCTGTGAGCAGAATTTTAAGCAATTTCCTCTAGGATCAATAAAGTTTCTGATTCTTTCTCACTGATCTGAAGTTATATATGGTAGCTATGGTCTCACTGATCTGGAGCTATGAATGTTAGCTATGGTCATTCTGACCTGGAGGTATGAATGCTAGCTAAAGCCTGATGAGGAGCTGTGGATATTAGCTACGTTCTCACTGGTGTGGAGCTACTAACATTAGCTGTGGTTTTGCTGATCTGGCGCTATGAATGTTGGCTGACCAATCTGTTGCTGATGAGTTTTTCTGGCTGCCAGAGTAGTGCAGGCCAATCTTTAACCATGTTTTATTTTTGATTTACCAGTTTGTAATATATGCCAAGGCAAATAGCAACTGTAGCATCGTACCACTAGTATGTATCACGCAGCCCAATCATAGAAAGTAATACTTGACATTTTCCGACTTAAATCAATGAATATATTATCCATAGAAGGTCTTGGGACCTTCAGCGTCTTTCTTACCAGCTCCTCATCTTTGATGGACGATCGAGAGGCCATGGCGGATGCGATACCTGCTTTCCTGGCCTGAACCAGCGACTGTGCCACAGAAAGAAGATATTAGTGCACGTCAAGAAAACACACTTCTCAACATGCTCAGCACATTCTCCAGGGGTGCTAAAAGACTAAATAATAATAAATAATAATCAAATAAATAAATAAAACTCCAAGCCAAAAAAGAACCTTCAGCTACTAGATGGATCAGGATCTGAACCAAACTGATGGAAGCTCACTCATACTAGGCAGGGCAACAGGTGTGCTGGGAAATCAAAATGTTAGAAAGCGTATAAGGGTGGAGGATTGAGCCATCACTAGCAGGCTGATGCTCAGGATTGCCAAATCCTGAATATCTGGTGATTAAGGAAGTGGAAAATGGAGTCTAATCAGGGAAAGCTGATCTATAAGGCCATCACAAAAAGCTTGCTGTGCAGCTGCTGTGGAGGTGATGGCCTCCAAAAATGTACAAACAAAGCAGGAGGGTAGTAAACCAAGACCAAAACCAAAATGAACCAGTGGCTGGGAGGGTGAACAATAACCTCTGTATCTTTATGCTAAGTACTCATGCAAATACACAAGCAAACACACGCAGAACGCTTCCACGGTATGTCCTGCAAATGAGTCACCTCAGACTGATTTCGAAGATGAGAAGCAAAAGTTGCTGAATGCCAAAGTGTTTACAGAACTTGTATTTGCATGTTACTGGAATGGACCAGTGTGAATTCCACAAATTCACATTCCTGCTTAGCATAAACAGCATCACATTCCTGCTTAGCATAAACAGTGGCCAGTGCCAGTATCTGTGAAGAGAGTGGTTCATTAGACTTACCATCGCCTGAGCACATTGAGTGAAGGCATTCAAGAGAAGTGCAGAGGTTTATTTCAATGTTTTCCAAAAAGTGATTTTACAGCATTGCTTTTGTCAGCCTAGGGGGCCATGAGTGCTTAACCCCATCAATTCTCAGGCTTACATCCCAATTTCATGGAAAAGAATTACATGGAAAATGAGCCAAACTGGCTGCGATATTACTAAGTTACAGGAACGTAAAATGGAATCCTGGACCAACAAACAGGTCCTAGACATTTTCATGGGTTAGTTACTGTATGGTCCAGATAGGTTGACAATGACACTCCTACGATTTAGTCATTGGTGTTAAAATAAACAAAACTTCTTTTGTATGAACATTTGAGTTGGGTTAAATAAACCTACACCTTACATACACATTTCCATAAACATATACATAAATACATATACATATTTATATAAATACACACACATGCATATATTAGTATATATGTACACTGCATGTAATGTTATTTAATGAGAAAAAGTCAAACAAAAAACATGTACAGGAATAAAAATATGTATGTCTGAGGCTAAAAATAACTTAGAACAGGATAAAATATGAATGAGTTTACCTTTAAAAAGGGATTGTCATTATCCTAATTACCCAAAAGCACTCAAATGCAGCAGAGTCAGAGATTGCAAATATTTTTAAAATATTTACTTAAAAAAAAAACACCACCACAACAAACAGGTTAGTTGCCTGATCCTGGACAGAAAAATGTACAAGTATACCCACCACATCGCTAACAAGCGGGATTGGTTTCCTCTTCCGTAAGTCTGGCATGCTGTCAATCCCAAACAGGCCACTCCCACTTCTGTGGATAACAGATATGAGAATCACTCACATTAAAGCGTATGATTCCCATCATAAACTTCTGTTTCTGACACTTATTCAGCACTTATAGTAGAACATACTGTGCAAAAGTCTTAGGCACCTATGAAAATTGTTTGAATCTGTTTATATCAGCAGTGGGTTTCTTTCTGCCAGC
>JBBJLS010000036.1:515736-539827 GCA_037577275.1 Bryconaethiops microstoma
CACACACAAACATATACACACACACACACACACACACACACACACACACAAACATATACATACACACACACACACACACATATATATTATATATATATACATACATATACATATACACACACATACATATATATACATACGTGTATATATATATATGTGTGTGTGTGTGTGTGTGTGCGCGCGCGTGTGTATATATATATATATATATATAAAAATACTGTAAATAAAGCATTATGTTTCTTTGTTAAAAAGGTCTGTTCTGTGGCAGCGACAGAGAACGCACAGAGGGAATGATTCATGCTCAGCTTTCTTTCATTAGCGCCTTTTAAGGCAACAGGCTTGTGTTTCAAGTGCCTCTTTACATCCTTCATGGTAAAATTTATACGTCCGCATGCTGCTCTGAAACCACGCCTGTTTTCACTCCCTCTCCACTCAATCAGCTACATCTCCAACAGCCAGCAATCACCATAATGGAGCCTCGAGTCCGGGCGGGCGGAGACAAGCACTTAATTAACATTAACTGAGTGATAGTAATGGAAAGCTCCACTCCAGCACCCCTTCGAACATCACCTGCCCACCACAGCAGTGTAAGAGTCTGTAAAAGTTTGAATGCCCCCAATAAAATAATGTTTTGTCAATTTTTTTAAAGTGGAAGTTCACTTCAGAATTTCAATTCATTTGCTGTGTTTAGTATTGCTAACACCATAATTGTTTATAGCAATGTGTACTGAAATCAACTAATACACCAACCAATATGTTACCTGAATACACACACACACACACACACACACACACACACACACACACATTTTTACATGCAATATTCTTATTCAACAGATCGTAATGTCATCTTCCAATTACTGTTTTTATAGTATTGTATATCTCCATGCTCTGTTCATCGTTTACTGCCCGAATTAATTTGCGAGCTCATTTGCTAAGTGTTGCAGTCACAGTTTGGGGTTAATTTAATCCCCAGTGAATCAAGTACCATGCAATATGTTCAGCCACATGAAGCTGCCGCAGAAGGTCTGATCCCACAAATAGAGTCTATTAAGGCAAATGAGGAGCAAGAAACAGAAAGGAACACTGACACAGTAAAAGTGTCCATAAAATACAGCAGAATTAAATTGAGATGTTAGACTACATTCATTTCTCTGAGCAGACGAGGTCTTCAGAAAAGACCTAATGCTTTCGGGGAATAAAAATAAACCTGTAAGTAGAATGAAATAACTATGCTTGATGAAAACAAAAGGGTTAAAATCTCAAAACAAATTTTTTTTTTAAAAAGGGTGATTTCCGTTGGGCATCTAGGTAGATACAGGCAAGTGAGCTCTGTCATTGAACGCCATCGGGGGGGGCCTTACATGTTATCTTAACTACTACCTTAATTATTTTATAACGTGTAGGGACAGTTTTATGAGAAAAACAGTCACTATGTTCTAGAATTGTAGTGTCACCAGGTTCTAGTCAGTTATTAGAAATGGACAACAGCAGCAGCAGTTCTACACCAGGACCCTTCACTGAAAGAGTGACTGTAAAGATGCAGAACAGAAACTCAAAATAAAGATCAAACCTGTAACAAGCTTCACATAACCATCAATGTGTGCCAGCATTAGCTTAGCACAAACATACTACTAGAAATTTTGTAGGAGTGCTAGCAGAAATCACTATTTTTGCAGAGGTGTTGTTTTTTCAAACGTTTTGATATTTATGGCCTGAACTGAAGGCTGAGCTCTAAACTGCAGCACTAAACTAAGCTCATTCCCAGCTCATGCAAAGCAAATGAATTCAATAGATAAGTAACAGTTTCTATCAGACAGGAGTTGTTTTATATCATGTTTTATGATTTACATCATGACTTAATAGGTTTTCTTGAATTGATGTTTATTTCTTTTTTCAAGCACTCGTCTTAACTCCTCACCTGACTTAAGCATGAAGATTTTTTAGGTGAAATGAGTGCACAGCTTACATGAGTCAGGGTACCTGCACATTTTTGATATGCAAATTCAATGACTTTTAAGACCTTTTCAAGACCCCTAAGAAGAAAAATTAAGACCATCACGGCAGCAAAAAAACAATAGCCTAGAACTGATTTGATTTCAACAAGGCACATGCTTCTTTGTAAGTTTTATGTTGGAGCAACAGTTCTAACATAAAACGTCTTTTTCAACCAGCCATGGTCCTTCTCATCCTCTAACCATCTGTCACTGAATTTGCATTTACACATTCTACACTCGAATGGATTAAAGCAAAACAAACCAAAAAAATCATCTGACTGAATTTAAAAAAAAATACAAAAATTTTTTAAACCAAATGCTCTGTGTCATGGGCCCACACCACCTCGGCCATGCATCAAATTTTGAACGCTGTATTGTCCATTATCCTCTAATGGACGGGGACGGGGGACGGGTGGGGGACAGGGTGGGGGGGCTGTTTAATGCCCATTTAAACTTGCACATTTAAGGATAATGTATGATGTAAGGTTCTATAACAAATAAAGGAAGAAATCGCTACTGTGCTTATGTTAAACAGATGCTAGATGGGCAAAGTGTTTAGTGTAAATCTAGAATAAACTGTAAATATTCAGTCGGTTCAGGACTCAAGTAAGTTTTGTTCATTCAAACACAATCCTCAAACAAGAGCAAAGTGCCTGAATATACAGCAGAGCCATGAACAGTTTGCCCCTTTACTTTCTCTTTAGCTTTAGCTACCGTTATTAGCAGTGTACAGGCTAATCTAGTGTTTTTCTGAAAATAAACAAACAGCACAACAGCGCTATATGAACTTGGTACTTACAGCCGATAATGACTCAAACACATATAGTCAAGAGCTGATACAACACTGTCAGAGGATCTAAAGTGAACAGGCTTAACAGAATTAATTTAATGCCACTCCTTTTAAAATTCCAGACTTTTCAATACTTTTCAAAGCCTTAAAAAACGTAAACATTTAAGACTTTTTAATACTTTTCAATGATCTGCGGGGACCCTGATGAGTAAACGTAAATATGGCAAGTAACGCTAATGCTAGTACAAATTTCTATTTGTTTTCTTAACAATAAATTTGCATAATAGCAATAATAATAATAATAATGATAATAATTAGTAGTAGTAGTAGTATCAATTCAGAACTATTTCTTATATGATTTAAATTGGACAACTATGATGACATTTAAGTGTATTACCACACACAAACACATACACATACACCCAGACACAACAGTCTCCAGCCTCCTGTTTGACCCCTGTTTAATTAGTCCTCCAGACTTTATCAGTGATGGCTAGACAGCATCTCAGGAGTGCCTGACCTTGGCCTTTATAGATTAGCGCTGTGGGGTCTGGAGTGGCAGCTTCCGCAGAATCTCAGCAGGCTCTACCTGACTGATACCAAGCAGAAGATTAACAGGCCTGGATCCTTTTGGTCTGGCAGAACAGACCACCCATCACACTCTCAGACTGACTGATGGTCAGAAGCTCCAGCTAAGAGTCACAACAGGCAGCTCCAGTTTTACCACCTACTCTGTTACATAAGATAGCACAAAACACTCACATTACATGTTTTTTGGGTGTGGTTATCAGGTGCGATCGATCATCTGGACAGCATCCTTGATTCATCATCAACCAACAAGATCATCAGATTGTGAGATCATTTAAAAAGTGCACATGAGATTGACCCTAAAGTAAATGGTTTTCATTAAAGAAACAGTTTAATTTTTCAGTTCTTCTATCCTCATAATGTTTCGGAATCAGAAGGAACTTTCAACTCCCCAAAATGACAAAATGGGCATTAAAGGACTGAGCTAAAACTTGCAGCAGTTATTTGTGTTCTGAAATGTTTCCATTTATAACACAAATAACTTCAAAAAGTTTCAATTTAGTTTTAAGAGTGCATTATCATCCAGCCAATCATACATCCATTATTGTTTATGCTAAACAGGGTCATGGTCAGGGGATGCTGGAGCCCATCACAGCACTTAGTCGACGAAAGGTGTAGAATCATCTTGGACAGGTCACCAGTCCATCACAGGACAGACACACAAATACACTCACACACAGTCGCACCTAGATCACATATTTAACATATCCAGTCCAATTGACCAGTGCCCCCAGTAAACATAGGGAGAACATGTAGGGACCCTCTTGCTGCTCTATCTTGTGTATCAAAAGTGTTGTTGGTTTTATTATAGTTTAGGGTTTGTTGAGTTTTAATTCAATTTTCAGTATCATGATAAATGTAATTTCTTTCTTCTTTAACTGTTTTAGCAATGCTAAAGTGTATAAACAATCAGCAGAGTACAAGCTTTACTCAGACATCATCACTTAGATACGTTTATTACCACCATTTAGATTCTTAATGCACTGAAAAATATTTTGAAATTGTTTCTCCATAATGTTATAATTTTTCTTTTATATTGCAGTGTTTTTGAAAACAGTGCTTCTATTTTTATGTTTTTTTTCAGTATACTAATTAATTTAGAACGATCTTATGTTTTACTTGATATTTTAAAAAACTTTTAACATGAAAACTTGAAAATGTTTACTTTGTAAAAGTGAGGAAGCCCAGTGTGGTGCAGATTATTGAATGATGGTCTCTTTTTGTCCATGTGAACAAATGTGTTATCTGACAAATTATTTGCTAACGACTTTAGCCAATTAAATGTTGTTGTTTTTATTCAGTCCTAGTTATGATTTCCTTTAACCTTTTACATTGAGGTACAGAAAACCTGGCGAATCCTAAAAGCTGCTTTTTGCCAAGAGGAATAATCTATAAAACCAACATCCTTTTGCAACCACGAAAACATCATATGTGGTGAAACACAACCGATCCGAGACTGGTGGTAATGAGTGAGTCAGACAAGAGATTTGTACGTACCTGGCAGACTGGCTGGGTGTCAGTGGACTGTAGTGTTAGGATGTTGGTATCAAGGATAATATTGGACAGGGTAAAAGTGTGCTGTGTGAAGAAGGTTAAGCTGGAGAAGGAAAAGACAGAGGAGATGAAGGGAATGAGGTCCCTACTATACCTCCTGAAGCTGAACTCTCACTTTGTTGATGGCCTTGAGCCAGCGCACTCGGGACGGGGAGAACGGCAGGGCTGGTCCATCATCCTGCAGACTGATGATACAAGTGTTGAGAGTAGTCATTATTCAGAAATGTATAGTTCAGTACTGTTTTCTGATGACTGCTCTGTAGTAAACTCTTACATATCGACCACAATAATGGCCCCCTACAGCAATTTGGAATAAAAAATAAAGTAATATTGGGTGAAAATAAATTTTCCTTACATTCAAGAAAATAAAAGAATTTAATGTGGTACATGGGTGTTCAATTGAAACTTCAAAAAACATTTTCTCGCAAGTTCATACAATTCATACAAGGGAAATAAGCTCCACATTTACATTTACGGCATTTAGTTGACGCTCTTTTCCACACACAGTCCACAAAATTGCCTTTTAAAATGACCTGGAATCGTATGGAAAATGGTCATGGAAAAATAAATTAAGACCGTTTTAGGTATTTAAAACCACACAAATCTGTCAGAAATGAGTCCTTTAATCAGATATAGGTCAGATTTAAGTCAGATTTGGGCCTTTTAAGTTTTACGTTTGACTGTTATGATAACAGATATGCAGAAAGAGTCATCTGCATTCAGGCAGAACATTTTATGGGCAGAACATTCAGATTATTGAACTCTAAATCTAGAGTTTACTATATAAGTACATACACACCTCTTCTGTGATTTCTCTGTCCGCTTTTCCACCAGGGGTACACTGTTTTTCTTTAAGCTGCTGGCCACAACCTTTCCAGTCTCCAGATAGGATTTCAAGCCTTCTTCCTCCTCGCCCCAGGAGGTATGCCCATTGGCGGGGTGGTGCCCGTTTGTGGAAGGCCGATAGCCTGTACTGTGGAAAGAGTGGTGGGACTCCTCTAGCTCTGAACATGCAACACTCTCCTGGCCAGCCTCACTGAGTGGAGAACTGGCTTGACTGAGGTTCCCTGAAGATCCAAAACGACTACTGTCCACCGGGCTGATTTGAATGGAGAAGAAAAAAAATTAAATAAGCCATAAAATTGTGTTAAGTATTCATAAAAATCCTGGCATCAATACTAAAAAGCTAGAGCTTAGGGTAAATACTACAAAGAGAGATCACAGGGAATGCAAAAGTATAGAAACATGATTTAAGTACCCAAGTAACACACACACACACACACAAACAAACACAGGGGAAAAACACTAAACACGTCCAAAGGGTGAAGTGCAATAATCACAGGTCTAATATATCTTTTTGATGCTAATGTAGTTAGTTCATCATAAATTGTTTTGGAGACCATTTATGATGCTACTAGCCTTTTTGCACTCAAAAGCTCCTTGTTTTCCTGTTGTAATCCTGATGAGAGATCTGTAGAGGGTGGGGGCTGGACCTGGTTTTCCTGCTCTTTTAGGAATGGAGGATCTACTTCAGGTGTGGAGACACTAACGTGGGGTTCTGCCAAGGCATCTACTGGACCTGTATTTTGATTTTTTTGGATGTCCGTCTCAGAGTTCTTCTCTGAGCGTGACGTGCTTTCAGGTTGTATTTCACTGTCATCTTTGTTAAGGATTTCTGCCTTTGAGACCAAATGGCTAGGCTCTATTATGTTACCAGATGCACTTTCTAGACTATTTACATGATTGTCCTGGACTTTAGGCTGGGTTGTAACAACAATGGGAGTCTGCTGCTTGGGAGGCGCTGTGGTCTCTTTTTGCCATGGGAAATTTAATTTTGCTCCAAACAAAGAAGCTGTTGGTTCGTTCTTTGACGCCTCTGACTTCTCCTCTTGAAACAGACCTGTTGAGAATGACTTAAAGCCAGAAAGTAATCCGCCAGCCTCTGATTGTGGCACTGAGGGGAGGCCTTTTGGTATGCTGGGTACTGAAGAAAACAAAGATCCAAAAGATTTTCCAGCATCTCCAGACCCCGGCATAAAAAATGTTGGAGCTGATAAGCCAGCCATGCCGAACACAGACTGAGATGGTTCTGACATTTGAGGCTGTTGTGCTAGCTTAGGACTACTCTCTGTAGGAGGTCCTGCTTTATCTGCAATTTCATCTTCAGGTTCTCCAACAATGACGATGGGTTTCTCATTTTTCACATCACCTTCAATGACTTTCTCATTATTAACAGTGTCAGCAGATAGGCCAACCTCTGATGGGTTAATAACTGCAGGTGTTGAACTCTTAATCAAGACTTGAGGAGACTTTTCCAATGTAAGTAATTCTGATTCAGTTTTGGTTTGATTGTTTTTGAGAGATTCTGCATTCCCTGAAGACAGCACTGCATCTTTAGCCATTTTTTCATCTTGCACAGAAGACTGACTTATGGAAGTAGAAGCTGGCATAGCTTCTGCTTGATTAGATGCCTCAGGAGTTTTGAACATACCAAAGAGGTCACTTTTCAAAGAATCTGTTGGTAGACTACTTGGGAGGCCAAAGAGAGAAGATTTCTGTTGTGTCTGGGACCCTGATGTAGGTTGAGACTTAAAAAAAAAAGACTGCGTCTGAGAAAAAAGATCACCTGATGGTTTAGATGGTGCAGCAGTAGCAGAGAACATTTTAGACATGAACCCAGAGACCACTTCAGCTGATGAGCCTAAGACAGACTTCTCAGCTTCAGCAGGTTTCTCCTGACCTTCACTTGTTATGGACTGTGTCAAGATCACATCATCTTGTTTAGCCTGAGATTGAATCTCAATTGATTTCTTATCTTGTAGTTGTTCCTGTTCTGTACACTGCTCAGAGTGTGACTGAGTATCGCAAACGACTTCTCCGGAGGTGGGAGATTTATTTATGTCTAATGCAATACATTTTGCATCAATATTCTCACTACCAGTGACTTTCTCATTTCCAGTGGGATCTGGACACTGAGGATGAGAGGTGGTCTGAACTTGTTTTGATGCATCTACTTGTGCCACTGTTTCTTGAGTTTTTTGAGTTATATAAACTGGAACGATCTCAGTTGATGCAGCTGCTTTGATGTCTGCTTCAGCAGCAGGATGTATCAGACTCACATTTTGAGGTTTGGGTGCTTCAGGTTTCTTTTCATCCAAAAATGACATGTTCAGGAAGCCGAATCCTCCTGTCTTGGATTTATTATCCTCTGTAGCAGGTCCTCGAGAAAATAATGAGGACACATTAAAAAGTCCCTCAGTTTCCGATGGTTTTGATGTTGGACCTGTCGCACTAGGTGTTGGACTAGGACCACCAAACATGGAAAGCAGGCCTTTTCCAGGAACATCTTTGCCAGCTGTGCCACCAGGGAGAATACCACCAAGTAATGAAGTAGTTGGAGTTGTTGAGGGCTGTTGAGGACTTGGCCCACCAAACATGGAAAACAAGCTTTTTCCGGGCAGTTCTTTAGAACTGGAAGCCCCTGTTTCTGAACTTGAAGGCTCACTAGGGCCTGAGAACACAGAAAACAGAGTCTTGCCAGGACTATCCTTTGGTCCTGAAGCCCCAGAGAGAATTCCACCAAGTAGATTTCCAATCTGAGGAGCTGCTCCTTGAGAATTTGATGGTAAACTTGGTGTTGCTCCTTCTTTTGGTGGAACATCTCCCTTGAAGGTTATGCTAGCAGCTGAACCCTCAGAAGTTGATTCAGCAGCGAAGGAGGTTTGTGTAGGTTGTGTCTCATTTGACTGAGGGCTAGTTCCACTAACCGATGGTAATACTTTACCTGGAGTTTCAGATGTACTAGAAAGTGTTTCACTGATAACGGAAGAGGATTGAGAGGGTAAAAGCTGCTGACCTGAGGCACTGTCTTTATTTGACAACACTCCAGACTCTTTATTATCTGGCAAGGTATAATTAACAGTGTCTTCTTGTTGTAGGCCCTGCTGTGGGATAGGAATTTTTGGCAACAATGGCTCTTTAGATGGTTCATTTTGGGGGGCAAATGATTGAGGGGTCTGTGTTTTTTGAGCAGTGTCAATCTGTTCTTTTGGCCGAGGAGGAGTCTGTGCATTTGGTTCAGGGCTCTGTCCACCAAACATCGAGAGTAATCCTTTTGCTGGTCCTTCACTAGCATTAGACCCTGACAGAATTCCACCAAGAATTGATGTTGACTGAGGCTCAGTCGGTTGTGAACTGGGACCACTGAATAATGATAGCAGACCTTTTGTAGGTGGCTCTTTTTGAGGGGCTGGTTCTTGAAGTTTGCTTGCACCTGCAGAATCAGGCTGTGATGAAGTCATTTGAGGGCTAGGACCACCAAACATAGATAGAATGCCTTTCCCCTGTTGTTCTTTGAGTGGCACTGTGGAAGGAATTTGTGTACCTGGTGTTGGCCCAGTTTTCGGCGGTACATTGGCTGGTGTTTGTGAGTTAGATCCTCCAAACATAGAAAACAATCCTTTAGCTGGACTCTCATTGGTCGTGGAAGATCCACTTAATATTCCACCAAAAATGGATCCTGTCTGCTGTGAGGATGGCTCTGTACTGCTAAACATTGAAAGCAAGCCCTTACCTGGAGGATCTTGTCGGGGTGCAGCCCCTGAAGGTGGTGGCTGAGTGGTTTGTGCTGAAGTCTGCTGGGGACTAGAACTACCAAACATAGACAGTAAACTTGCGCCTGGTGTTTCTTTAGGAGGAGGGGGCCCAGGATGTGAGGATCCAGTTTGGGATGTACTTGTCTGTTGAGTACTGGGACCACTGAACATAGAAAGTAAACCAATTCCTGCAGACTCTTTTGGAGGAGCACTTCTAGTAGTTTGATTTAAAGGTGTAGTTGGCTGTGTGCTCTGTTGTGTGCTGGAACCACCAAAGAAAGACATAATGCTTTTGCCTGATGTTTCTTTTCCTGACCCATCCTCCACTTGACATTGAGAAGCGGATGCAGCTTGAGGTTGTACAGCAGAACTGCCAAACATAGACAATAGCCCTTTCCCTGGAGTTTCTTCTTTGGTGCCTGTTGGCCCAGATATTATATCCCCAATTGAGAAGCCAAACAATCCAGTTGCTGGTTTGTTGGCAGATTCTGGTTTTGTTTGCCCAGCAGGTGGAGTGGTTTGAGATCTCCCTAAAATGCTTCCCTCTCTAGCACTAGGTGAATATATCTGGGATGCACTTTTACTTGCCAAATGTCCCTGAGGTGCCTGTGATGAATTAGGTACATCTGAAGACTGCTCAGACTTTGTTATTTGATGAGTACGGCTTAAGTCTTTTTTGGGATCATTTTTTGAATCAATGGCAGAGGGCTGATGTTGTGAAGCAGACTTCTGTGAATGTAGTGGTTGTTGAGCATTGGGACTTTCCACATTAAAAAAGTCTCCTACTGAGCCAAAAAGACTCGATACTCCTGTGTTTTCCTTCTGTGTGTATGATCCCTTCACTCCACTAGTAACAGGTTCATTTTTCTGTGGTGGTTTTGATGTAGTTTGAAAGGATTTCACAGGCTCTTGTTTTGGCTCCTCCATTCCTACAGCAGTTTTGAAAAAGCTGAGAAAGCCTCCTTGAGGTTGCTCAGAAGATTTTTCACCACTCTGCTCAATTTGACAAAGAGTGGGTTTTAAAATTTCACTTGTTGAGTTTGTGGAAACTTCAGCAGTGGATGATGTGAAAGGCACAGAAGACTGTTGAGACATTGTGGCTTGTCTAGCTAGTTTAGGCTTTTGAGTTGCACCCTGAGCACTTACAGAGGATGCTGAAAGACCTGTTGGAGTTTTGGGTAAGATTCTAGAAGTTTTTGATGTCTTCTGATTTGTACTTTGTGATGGGGTTACAGCAGGAGAGGCATCCTCTTTTATGATCTTTGATTTCAGACTCTCAAGTCCTGTTGACAGAATGCCTTTGGTCGGTTGGCCATTTTGCACCTCAGTAACAGGAGATTTGTGAGTTTTCCCTTGAGTCACACCAGGACAGGTAGGATGTCTGGATGCTGTGGATGTTTCTAAAACAGATTCTGGATTTTTACCTACAATAGAAGACAAGAAAGATGATATCTTTGTAATGGATCGATTGGGCAGTTCCTCTCCAGGCTGAACTCTCTTTCGCCATTCTTCTTCTGAAGTGTCATCTATGTGCCTTACTTGTACTCCAGTAGATGAACGACGTCTCTGACGAGGCTGGTAACAACTGTAAACAGCTGCGGCCGAGGAGTCTGTTGTTTGACTTGAGGAAACTGAGACTTTCTGAGAAAGGAGTTCTTTCATCCCTTTCCTATTCAGGTTTGAGTGATTGCGATTAATTCCATTAACCGTGAGATCAACAGCTTCCAGAAAAGGATCCTGGTAGAGAACACCATTGTGTTGTCTTGTATCCACTTTGACTTTACTTAATCTATATGACGAAAAATCCATAGCCTGCTGTTTTTGGGCAAGAATGGAACGCTCAAACATCTGAGAAAAACGTTCCAAGTTTAAATTCATTATTTCATTACCCTTCCAATATGCTGCAGACAGGTCAAGGGGTGCACTTAAGAGCTGAGCCTCACTCTGATTTTGTCCTGGAAGCCAGAGTAGTTCATCTTCATTGCATAGAGGAATTTTGAAACCACATACCACAACCATTTCATTATGGAGCCAGGCACTCGGATAGTGGTCAGACATCTGTCCATTTAACCATAACTCTTCTTCTGGTGCACATGCATAAACATACTGACCAGAGCCATCTGTGAGTAGCGCATAGATGTACTCATAATCAGTGTAGACAAAGTAGCCACAATCTTTATCATCTGCTGGCCACCACATACCCTGTTCTAGAAGGCAGAGCCACTGCTGGTACCACTCTGACTCTTCAAGGTAGGCATGGTCCTCTGTGTCTATGTTAGAATAATAATTCCACCCATTGGGACAAGCAGTTAAATCAGGATAGCTTTCATTAGTTACAGGTTGTCTGTATGCATCAGATTTGGCATTATACATATATTCTCCATTAGCAGAGTATGACAAATTTGGTGGATTCTCTTCGTAATACCCTTCATGATATGCCACACTATTCAAACTATAACAACTCTCTTCACTGAAAGCGTGCCACCTGCCAAATTTTCCATTACCTTTTTTGCTCAAATTTAAAGCACCTCCTTCTTCTAAGCTGTATCCATGGTTACTGACTCTATGCAAACTATTATGGCTGCTCCACATTCTCTGCGCAACAGAGTTACTGACTACATCCCTAGGGTATTCCTGTGGGTTATAAATGTGTCCCTGGTTCATGTATGATGCCACTGGGGGCTGTGTGACACAATACTCCTGAAGATTAACTACATTTATGTTGTTCAAAGGTTGAGAAAAGTTTTCCAGGGGTTCTCCACCTGGTAAATGATCATAGTCCTCTGGAAAATAGCCCAGTGACTGGTCATTTAGTTGTTGCCAAAGAACAGATTCTTGGATCCAAGAGTGTTCATAATTAGGGTGGGGTCCATGTTTAGCATACAATAAAGAGTCATTTTCATAGCCATGTTGTTCAGCTACACTTTGTAAAGAGGGATAGCTCTGATGTAAATATGGCTGAGACATTACCCCTTGACCAGTGAACCCAAGAGATGATGAATGAAGATTTTCAGTTCTGTATGACATGCTCCTTGCATTGCTTGGGTGAGAAGAGTTATATATCTGTGGTAAATGACCAGTGCTATTTGAAGCATAAGCTGTGTGACTTTGCTGTGATCTTGAATAGCTTGCAGATGTCCTCAGGTCCAAACTATCATCACAGTTGGCAGGCAGATTAATGGCAACTCCCTTGTGTCTAGGCACGAGATGATCAAATGCCCCACTTTGCTTTGTTTCTTTATCATTTTCTATGCTGCCCCAAGAGGTGGTTTCATTTGCATTCTTTTTGAAAAGGCCAGAGGTCAAGCTTGAGGAGTTTGCAGAACTTGCCCTGTGATCGGTACACTGAACAGGTTGTTCCCCTGGTTTAGTTGAAGGCACTTCCACTGAGGTCCGACTGAAAAGACCAGACATGAAACCTCGCTGTTCAGTGGGCTTTTGGTCTCTTATTACAGCTTGACTAGGAGATGGTGGTTGAGGCAGTTGCCTACGTGATAGGATGTTTTGAGAAGAAATCTCTTTTTGTAAACTCTGTTGCGGTTGTTTCTGGTCAATGGGAGTGTGACTATTCTCTAACCCTTCTTCAGATGAAGTTCTTAGCTTACTAAAAAGTCCAGACAATATTCCTGATTGGGTATCTTGTCGTGTTATGGGAGACTTTTGTTCAGTGATTGTGGTTTTACTCACTACAACAGAACTTTGTCTTAAATCACTTTGAGGTTTGGGATGGTGTTCATTGGTTTGATAGGTGGGTACATCTGCTTGCTGAGTTGATGCAGACTGAGAGTAAGACACATTATCTGAAGAAGCAAATTTGAAAATCCCAGAGAGAAGGCCACCTTGCTGAGATGTTGCTTGTTGAGGTGCATTTTGACTAGAACCCTGTACTGTGTTTGTTTGTTGTGCACCTGAGTGACTGCTCAACATTTTCACCTGCTGGGTGTTATTTTGTTGCTGTAGATTTTGGTTGGGTACCTGATGAGAATGATCAGTAGCTGATAATTGTTGCTGCTGAGGTGTGTTAGCTGGAGTACTGGAGATACTATCACTGGAAGCAAATTTAAAAAGCCCAGACAAAATACCTCCTTGTTGAGGAGGACCATGTTGGGGAGACGCTTGTTGAGGTGCTGCAGGTTGTTGAGACAGTTGACTGTGTGTGGGGACTCTTTGTTGATGTGGTGCATTTGCTGCTGATGCTGCAGATACATTTTCAGCAGAGGAAAATCTTAAAAGCCCAGAGAGGAGCCCTCCTGTTTGAGGTTGGTTGGATGCACTTTGTTGAGGATGTGGCTGCTGATGCTGAGTCTGCTGGGAATTTATTGGTTGACTTGGATTATTCTTTGGTTGCATCTGACTAGGTTGTGTGCCTGTGGACACATCACTGCTAGAGGTCAATTTAATTATACCGGACAGCAAACCTTGTTGTGGGCCTGCTTTAGCATCAGATGTCTCTTCAGAAGTATATTTAAACAAGCTAGAAAACAAACCTTGAGGTTCTGGCTCAGAAGGCTGGTTTTCTACAGTACAGATGTTACTTGTACCTGGAGCTTGTTGCCAATTTTGCATTTGCTGGTTAACTGTCCTTCCAAGATTTTGTTGTTCACCTCTTGTGACTTTCTGATTTGATCCAAGTGGTGGCTGAGAACTCTGGTTCACTGGCCTCTGGCCCTGTGGAGCAGCAGCCTGCACATTTTCATTTGACACACCCTTGAATAGGTTGGAAAACCAGCCTGTCTCTGTATTTACTTTAGGTGTTTCATGAAGGCTAGCAATGTTCTGTGGTAGAGATTTGGCATTGTCAGGGTTTGAAGAGGAAGCAGTGTGTGCAGAACTCCTGTTAGCAGGACATGCTTGATCTGGCTTTGTGGGATTTTGTGGTGTATTTTTGGGTACACTGCCTTCATCACCTGAGGCAAATTTTAGCAGTCCAGATAATATTCCTCCGTCTGCTTTAGGGGGCTGTTGGGCAGACAGATTCTCAGAAGAAAGGAAAGAAAGTTTGATTTTTCCTGCAAGTAATGAGTTGTCCACAGGATTTTCTTTACTTACATCCTCTGCTGATCTGAAAATTGGAAAAACGGTTTGCGTCTGATGTTGAGGGGGCATAGGAGGTACAGGTGAGATCAGTGAACTAAATGATTTCTTGAAAGGACTGAAAAATCCTGAATCCATAGATTTTTGTGATGTGGTTTCCATATGTTCAATTTTACTATGTTGCTCCATAAAACCATTTGTAGATTTTCCTGTGTCACTGCCATATCCTCTTCCAGGTTTACTGTCCCTTAAATTAGCCCCGACAGCTTTGGATTGGTCCAGTGGCTGTTTATAGCTCCCATCTTGCTTGTTCAGATCAAAACAACCATCTTCTGTAAAACATTTGCTTGTGTCTTTATCGGCACTTTCCTGAGAGAACATCTTTAAAGGGTTCACTTTTCCCAACCCTGTGTTTGCAGAAGAGGGAGGTTGACTTTCAGCTAGTTTTTGAGTCATAATGTCACTATTAGTTTGGGTCTGGGTATGACTCTTGGCTTGGGCATGTTGATTTATCTCTTGTGATTTTGCATCCGAAGGCCGAAAAGACATTGGGAACTTTCTATCAGCTTCTTGTGTAGGTGATACCACAGCTACTGGTGTTGGGCTTGGAGAATTTGAGACTGGCATGAAGGAGAACAGCTTTGAAAAACCAGAGCTACTTGTAAAATTTGCTGATGTTTCTGAATGTTCAACAGAATTAGATCTTGTTTGTCTCGAACTTGGGCTAACTTTATCAGTAAAGGAGCTAAACAACGAGTTCATGGCATTCTTCACCCCAGACATGCCCTGTTCTGATGAATGGTTTTCTTTGGCCTCCACAAATGTTTCATCTTTTGTATCCTTGGAAGTAACACCCTGCTCATCTCCAGTAGATTCTGTTCTTGCACTACCCTGGGAGGACAGCCTTGATTTGCTAGATTTAGGCAAGGAACCATATTTGCTGATCTCCTCTTCTTTTTCAGCTAGGTATTCTGACACAGTTTCTACCAGGCACTGAAGTTCATCCATGGGGTCAACATACTCATCACTGGGTTCTTCTACAGGGGACAGCATGGTCTCTGGTGCCCACCCCCCAATTTTACCCTTTGAACTCTTCTTATCTCGATAACCCTGAAGTTTTTCATTGTAGCCAACATAAGGCAAAGCATACCTGCTGCGGTCATAACCCCGACTATCTTCAGAACGGAATGCCTCAGCTAAAGAGGCAATTTCTTCTAACTCCTCCTCAGAACCCAATGAATTCTGCATCTCATCAGAGCCCTCAGAATCAAGGCCTACCCTTGACCTGAGTCTCTCTGCTTCTTCCTCTTGATATGCTACATAGTTCTCCAATGTGTTTTCGAGCTTGTTTTTGGCCCACATTCGTGTCTTGTACAGTAAGCCATTTTTGTACGGCCTCAGGCATGGCATCATCTTTTCATCCTCTTCTTCCATTTCAGCTACTTGACGCAATACGAGCTCGCCTCTCTTCTGTCGGAGAAGAGCAAGATCAGGGGGGAAATAGTCGTCTTCAGTGTGTTTTGTCTGAGTGTTCACAAGTCCTCCTGGATCTCTGATCTTTTTCTTGCGTCTTCGGTCAATGGTGTCATAGCCCTCGGGGTAGGCAGCGCTCAACAACGACTTCCCTTTTGTTTTCAAAGGCAGCTGGCTGACTGTGGAGTCATGACCAGAACTTCCCATGTGGAGGATTTTGTTGTTTTGTCTGCTTTCTTCTTCATCACAGTACCCATCTTCTTTATCAATGAAGTCCTCCAATGAGTTTTTACCCCAGATTTTGTATTTGGCTTCCCACTCCTCCACCCCCATACCTGAATCAACAGGAATGATTCTGACCCCCCCTCTTTGATTTACATTTCTACTATGAAATAAAACACAAATTAAAAGAGGAATGGGGAATCAAAAAAGGGAAAGAGAAAGAGAAAAAAATAATTCAACAGAAAATAATAATAGACACAAGACAGAACACTGCAAGCATTAGGTTCGGTATCAATTATCTGGGTTGTCAACAATGCTGTCATTTGTGAAAGGACTTTTTTATAGAAATACATTGTAATGTAAGGTGTAAGATATATTAGCAGAAATGTATTCATAAAAGCAACACCTGACCTGGAGGAGTGTGTACACACATCTTTATCAATCACTCAAGCACAACACACAATAGACACACTTGATTAAGAAGGTATAGGTCATTGTAATGGTCTAAACCAATAAGTTATTTACAAGAAAAACAGAAAAGGACGTGATTAGACCGCATCAAAGTAACTGTTATACAGATTAGTTTGTGTGTCAGCTACTAAAAGAATCACTGCTAACTTTACAAAGAGCATAAAACAGGGGAAACTATCAAAACACTTATACTTATGGATTTTTCCTCTGAGTAAAAGGCGAATCAAACAATTCCCTCCATGCAGACTCTTTGAACTAGACAATTCCGTGCATGACATGCACAAAAGTACAACAATGCTGGAAACTGGAATGGCATTTTTCTCTGTGGTCCACTTGCAATGAGGCTTCGAGTGAACAAACCAAACTATGCAATAAAATGCCAAAGGGAGAGTCTCACAGGAAACAAAAGGACTTCTGGCTAAGTAAAGCTGTTTTTCTAAAGACTGCATCAGACAATGACACAAATGCCTCTAGTTTGCTGCTGCTGTAGAATCAACATTTCAGAATCAAGCCCCTTCTGTTCTGTCTTTACATAGGGGAATTCTGAGACTGTTGCTTGTGAAAAATTATTGTGATACATGAAACTAAAGTTGTGAGGGACAACAGACTCTACCTGCTTGCATGATGGTCTCTATAGTCCATTTCAAAACTATGCATGGAATCTGCACAGGAGTCTATGTGTTTCTGGAAACGTGGTCCCATGGGGTACTGATGTAGGGAGGAGTTGGGCTGGGCTGTGGTGTGGTAGCGTGGGGGAAGACTGTTGCTCGTCTCGCTCCTATAGTCACTGTCCCGATCGTCCACCGCACTGTCCAGATCATCCAGTGCTGTGGGGTCAGAAATAAATAGCTCACAAAAAAGCAGGTTCTGTTATAAACGGTTAAAGTTGACAAATTATACCAAACTAATGTAACACATTTGATAACAAAAATGGATAAAACAAATAAAGGCATTCAAGCTTCAAACGATTTAATATGTTATAGGCCATGTTATGCAGCATATCGTCATTCAGCTTAATTCCTCGAAAATGTCAAATGAGTTTCAAAGAACTGAAATATGCATATTTCTTGCACTGAACGTCTCACTCAACGTTCATGATGAGCACAGGGTTGCCTATTACCTTGCTCCTCTATTTAGCCCTTCCAAACAGACAATAAGGTAGCTACATCTTACTGAAAATACTGCTGCTAGAGTCCATTTAAAAATCAAGGAAACAGAGCACACATTACTCCAGTTTTTACACTAGCTTCCAAACAGATACAGAATTGAATTCAAAGCTATATCCCTCAATGGTTTGGGTCCCAAGTTAAGTTCTGAAAGTTTTGATGAATATCAGCCTGGAAGGTCCCCTAGATCAGCAGGATCTGGTCAGCTAGTGGTGCCCAGAGCTGAAACTGAAGATGGTGGAATGACATTTAGTCATTATGCTGCCCACTGCTGGAACCAGCTCCCCAAGGAGATCAGATCTGTTGCCAGATTTAAAAAGAAGCTAAAATCGGCCTTCTTTCCCTCTGTCATCAATTAATCAGTTGGCCGTATATTTATCCGTGTAACACAAAAATCTTGCAGTTTCTTTTAATTCATTTTAAGTCTTATTTTTAATCTTCTATACTGACTTTATTCCTATTTTTATTGCTTTATTTATTTATTTAAGTACGCTGCATGACCCCTGTGTATGAAAATGTGCTATATAAATAAACTTGCCTTGTCTTGAATCACATGGATTTTTTGTTCTTTTAATAAGTACAGGGAAAGATCCAGTAAGATATTAAGGCAACACATAACTCCATACAATGTGTCACAATGAACAGCAAACACGACCAAACACACATGGATATGACGAAAACAAACATATATTTAAACTCATTTAGAAAATGAACAATAAGGGTTGAAAACACAAAAAGGCTCACAAGTACACAGTATGACACAACCAGCAATGCAAATGACATAACTTAAGGGGCTCAGGAAGCAGGTTCATGCACCTTATAGAGCCAAAATACAAAGGCAATTTTTCCCCCCCACAGGTTTTCTGATGTAGGTGGTCACAAAAAAAACAACAAAAAAAAACAAACAAACAAACAAACAAAAAAAAAAATCAGGCATGCTGATCTCTGCTAATACACTAAATGGGCAATAAAAAAATGCAAATACACAAAGTTTTACATAATGCTTATAAAAGGCTGGATATTATTCACTAAACTGAAGTTTTCTGAACAGTTTTCAAGGTTCTGTCGACTTCTGGTGGACTGTTTGATGCCTAAACCCTGATTTCATGATGGCACTTCAGAAGAAATCCTACACCATAAAGTGAGTAGATAACACCATGAGAATGCCTACATTAGGCATATCTACACTCACTGACCATTATTGGCTCCGCTATATGGTGCACCTGTATGGTCAGTGGAGCTGATAAAATGGACAGTGAACATGGATACAAAGTAGGTGAAGCATGTGATGAAGCGTCTGTAGGTACGAGTGCAAAACGCGCTCATAAAAATGACATTCAAACTAAAGCTGAAGTTAATCACATAGAGGTTTTAAAAGACATAGTAAAATAATGGAACCAGCTCGAGACAAAAGAGAAAATGTACAAGGATGAAGAGATGTAGTTTATTCCCACCCTCAGGAGTGCCATTAAACTGAGTAAGATAGAATTGGTAAAACGATAACAGACTGAGTGCATATATGCCCAGAGTTGCCAGATGGAGCATTTACCAGCCAAACTGGCTAAACTGGACATGGACAAAATTTGGGCTGGTTTGTCATAATTTCTTTTGTAACAAATACTGATTAAAAATCAAGCTAAAATTTAAAAGAGGCTTAACTACTCCCCATATCCCATCAGTCATCAAAACTATCACTGGCATCTTTTATTCCCTCCTGTTGTGAGGAGGCCATTGCCAAGATAACTGGCATGATCCACAATCTCAAAGGAAAGACATGGATTAGCCACTTCATTTGGTATTACTGACTGTGCGTATTTTGCCTGGCCCGTGATCAGTGCGTGACCTATTGAGCAACATTTGAAAGTAAAAAAAAAAATTTAAAAAAAAGGCCATGCTTCTTTCTTTTCGTGCATTATTACTGTAATTTATTAACTCTTCTGATTACAGGGAATCATATGAGTTATATAAACAAAATATTAATATTTGGAAAACACTAATGAGCTTGAGATAGCAATGCCAGTCTGACATTGTCCTTTTCCCTCTCTTTTACACCTAAGTGGTTAATGGTAGCTTCATCTGAATCTGAAACGGCTCCCTAACTTCCTAGAGACGGCACTATGTAAATTCCAGTTTCTACACCCATTTATTACATTATTACACACAGGGCTAAATCTGCAGCAGCTCTTTCTTAGACATGTTTCACACCGTTTGTGTGCAGGAGTCTGTATTTTAAGTGCAATATGTAGGGAGCAGGAAGCCGTTTGGGATGCAGCCCCGCTGCTCATCTATCTCTCTCTTTATGGCATGTGGCTCAAAGTTTAGTTCAGCAATTGCATGATTCGTCAAGCTTTTGAGAGTGAGATGCGCATACAAATCAAATAATTTAAATGCTCGTCCTTTAATTGAAAGTAGCTGTCCTTTCTTCATCTTGGAATTGACAGGGACATAAAAATGACATTAAAAACCAGACTAGTGACAAAATTATAAAAAATTACAATTATTCAGCAGTTAACATATCCAGCAGTCTATTACTTATGTCACAATGCTTTAAATGTTGTATTACTTAAATATTATTTTGTGTCCTTTTGGGTGGTTTTCTATGCATTTTCATGGCATTGGAACAGGAAACTACAGTCAGTCTGGCAACCATGATATATCACTGTGCTCCGGTTTTACACATACATACATTTGAGAGACATTCATCTGAGAGATGAATTGACGCTATACGGGTTCTTCTAAACACTATTTTAGCATGTGTTTAAGGCTCATGCCTCAGCCTGGCTGTAATTGATACAGGAGGTCTCCCAAAAGCATGTACAGTTTTAAAGGTGGAAAAATTCAAAAATTCAAAAAGACAGCCACTGCTTGTTTACCAAATGCAAGTAAACTGAGCTGAATATGTAAAACCACCCACATCGCCAAATTATCTACCCATTTAGTGTATAATTTTTTCTTTCCATGTACTAAACATGGCCCAAAATCGCGTGGTGAGGCTCATCAACCAGTCGTGTAAATAGAACTTGTCCAATTTCCATATAAAAATCTTTGTACTTCCAAGACCAAAACTTTCGCATTAAGTGTTAACCCTTACAATACGAGTGGCATGGATCCATGCCAGGAGCACAACAAAAGGTAAATCATTGTCGTACTGTAAAACAACTCCTTATATCTAAGTTCAACTGGTGTGTGTTGATACTCGACGTGTCAGACGTCATGCTGAACTTTGTTTGGTGTTCCTGTGTCATGTAGAACCAAAGTTATTATAATTTTAAAAACATGTAATAATAATTACTGCTACTGGGGTTTTAAAAACAGCATCACACGCAAAAGAACATAAAGTACAAAAATGAACAAATTTCTTTTATTTTAGATCTTAGAAACAAATGCATAAAAACAAGGTCTTTGAACCGCGAGAACTTTCAGGATAGTTCCCACAGAGGGAGGGGGATCCGAAGAGCAGCCGAGTGAAAGAGCAGCAAGTGGTGAGCGTGTAGGAGAGCAAACACTGATTTTAGACTGTTTTACACAGTTTTTATTTGTCAGAGTCAAATTTTACTGATTCACACTGAGTTAAATTTAAGTGCATGAAAATCCCATTGATTAGGGAAGAGTTTCTGAGCCAGGGAATGTGCACATAAGCTGGGTATGCCAAAGGGAGGAAGAATCAGCCATCAGGGTAAGGATGCATTTTTCCAGGCCTGCACGGCACTGTTTAGTGCTTTCCCTCCTTCAACACACTTGAAATAATCAGGTGTGCAGGGAGAACACTGAACTGTGCAGTGCTGGTGTCCTCCTGGGTTAGGGGTAAGAAACAACAGGGTCATCTGTAGCGTAATGGCAAAATAATTACATACTCTGTGAGTTGGCCCATCCAAAATAGTTGCCTGTTAAATCGAACATCAGAGATGTGAAAGGCAGGGAATTGCAAAAATGACTTATTTCAACAAAATGTGCTTCTACTAGGAGTAATGTCCTCCAGTACTAGGACACAACAGCACACAGAACAGTCCAGAAAAAACATGTTTTTGGGCAGAGAAATAACTGCATGGCGCCATCTAGTGTAAAAATGGAAGAAGTACTTACAGCATTGTGAGGCTGCAAAGGGCAGCGGGTGTCGCCCTCCATCCTCCGGCAGTGGATACTGATAATGAGAAAGATGGAAATGAACAGGGCAGAAACAGTGCAATGTCATTTGTAAAGTTATTGTAAGATTTAGGTTTGTGATACATATTTCCACCAAAGAATAAACAGACAGACAGATAGACAAATAGATAGACATATTGACATGTTTTGTTGCTTTTCTAATGATAAACTTTTGTTATCTGTGTGCCAAGCGAGTTTGTCGTTATTTTGGTCTTAACACCGCCTTAGCCCCGCCCCCGTTATCCTGTTCACCTGTGTCTTGCTCTCGTCCCTTCCCCTGCCCAGGTGTTCCCATTGTCTAGATAGTGTGTATTTCCCCTCTGTCTGTGTATTGTCTGTTACCATTACTGTATTTATTCATTGTCATGTTAATTGGGATTTCGAACATACATCCTACCTCAACTCTTATCTTTGCAATTACTCTATTGAAATAATCAATTGAAATAAACGTACGAGGCCTGAACGGCACGTAAATTCAGCTACATTTCCATATAAAATATAACTATAAATTTTTTGCCACAAAAGCAAAAAAAACAAAACAAAAAAAACGCTGAACCGTGTATAAGCAGGGGTTACTGTATATATTAAACCCAGATAATGAAATTCTGCTTCATTATCTGAATTGTGATCATAAAAATCATAGCAGTGAGAACTTTAAAACTTTAAAAGTACATTAAAAGTAATATAAAATATATTTATATATTGGGCTGGGCACGTTAATGTGTTATTATTGTCTTAACGCATCAGTTATTTAACACAGACAATTATTTTAACGCACATTAATGCAGGTTTTTTAAAAATCCTTTTATAAATTTGGTGTTTTCACCAAAGTAATGAGAGCGCTGTACGTGTCAGCTGGATTTCGTGGGGGTCAGGTGTCCCATTACGTTTGTATATTTAATATGGACAAAAGTAATGGGACACTTGAACCCCGCATAAACCAGGCGACATGCACAGCGCTACAATTACACCAAAAGAGACTTTAATGACACTGCATTCAGATACTGCATTCGGATGGAGTTAGTCCTCCTTTGCAGCTGCTATAATGTTTCCGCCCCCCATGCTCTGGACTCTGCATTTGTTTTTTTGTAACAAGCTACATAAAAAGTGAATGCCCTGCACTGTCAAAGATGAGATTACATTAATGTTTAAGTTGAGATTTCAAGTTACATTTTTACTGTAACTGTATGACTGTGTAAAGGGAACACTGCTGTAAAAAAGCACCTCATTTGTTTCAAGTGTTGGCAAACCAAATGTTATTACACTTTTGTTCATACTTTCAAAACTAGTGTTTGTGCACCTTTATTTTTAATCAATTATTTAATTTTTTGTATAACTACGCGATTATATTCTTTATATTTGAAATATATTATTATATTCAAAATATATTTAGATTATATTTGAAATATAGTCAAACTGTCAGCAAGTAAATAATGAGTCCAAAAGAAAAACATGCGATTAATCATGATTAAAAATGTTAATGGTTGCCCAGCATTTAGATACATATACACACACACACACACACACACACACACACACACACACACATATATATATACACATATACAGTACAGTAAACCCCCACTTTTACGCGGATCAGCAGTCGCTTTTTCTGAGAACCGAACTAATCATTTTTCACTGAAACCCTCAAACTAATGCGGAAAAGGCAGATATGCTCCACATATTTTTTGCTTTTGTAACGTCCGGGCCCCATCCGCCACGCCCCACCAGCACTGCGCCCAAACATAATCCAACATGAGGACGAGGGAGCGTGGTGGATGAGGACCCGACATCACATCTTTTTTCGTGACAATATATCATTTTTCATGCATTTTAGTGCTAAATTATGAAGAAAAATAAAATTGTGATTTTGTAACAAATACTAACGTAAATTCAGCTACATTTCTATATAAAAAAATAACTATACATGTTTTGTTACTGTCGAGAGAACACTTTGGATAGTGAAATACCACCACAGTCCGAGGCGGGAGGTTTGAAAGTAGCCAATCCGAGAATGTTATTTATTTCTCCTTGCTGCTGATTGGCTGGTGCCATTTG
>JBBJLS010000036.1:539927-551652 GCA_037577275.1 Bryconaethiops microstoma
CTTAACCCCCAGTTGCTCCAGGGAGACTGTCCCCTGTAGTTAGAGAATGGAAGTCGCTTTGGATAAAAGTGTCTGCTGTAAATGTAAATATCTATTTTTTAACAGGGCTACACAATATAGAATCTAATTGTTATTGCAATACTGACATTATAGAAGGCTGCAACATGCAAATGAGCCTCTAACCAATCAGTGTTTCTGACAGGGCATCCAATCACCAGGTGAGTTACTGGGTGTTCTGATGATTCAAGGTCTTCATGTAATCCAGCAAAAGTCTCATTTTTAACCATTAAAGGTACTGGCGAATCAGTTAATGGGTACGGCTTAACTGCTGTAGCCAGAATAAGAAGATATGGATTTAAATGTGTTGGTTTAAAAAAGGTTTCATGTGAAACCAGGCTGCTTATTTGTAGTGGTGATATGAGCCCTTTAATACATTGAAAGACATCACAGTCACAATATGTAGCAGTCAAATTGTAATACTGATATGAAGCCCATATTGTGCAGCCCTAATTCTGTAGGTAAAAGAAAAGGTTGTTTAAAATCAGTGTTTCCAAGCCCTGATCCTGGAGGAAGATTGTCCTGCACGTTGGAGTTTCTTAACTACTTCACCTAATCCAAATGTACAGGGCAGCAGGGTCAATTCAGAACTGAACTCAACAATTTCAATTCAAACAAGAAAATGAAATTCAACAACCACCACAGGAAACTATTGGAATTAAACTGGAATGTCAAAAAGTGGAATTCAATTCAGTGAAATTCTGCCAAATTCCATGTATTACTGTTTCTGAGCAAGTATTTGGGATTACGAGTAGTCAAATAGGTTTTTATTGTCATTTCGAACATATACACAGTACACAGCGAAACAAAACAACGTGCCTCCCGGACCATGGTGCAACACAAACAGAACAGAACAAAACACAAGAAGACCGCGAGTGCAGACAGGACGATGAGTGTGCAAGAAAAATACGAGCAACAATACAAGTGGACCAGACAACATTTAGTGCATCGGCAATAGCCGAATTAATAGTATTTTGACAGGTACTGTATTCTAGCAGCAGAGGGTTGTGTGCAAAAATGCAGAGGAGAAGTTACATGTGCCAGATGGGAGGAGGGTAAAATAAGTAGTGACATACATTGGAACTGAAGCTACCGATTGAACCTTACACATACTAATTGAATTGAACCTTACACATAATGCATGAAAAACAGGTGGTGAAACAGAAGTGAATAGTGAATAAAAGAACTGTACATTAATAATTGATAAATGATGACAGACACCGGCCAGAAGTATCGGAGTGCACTGTTAAAACCAGTATATTTCGACCAGTTTAATGTGATAAATGCAACATGTATCCTGGTTGGCTTTCCTTTATTCTTAGAGGTCAGGAACACCACCTTGCATGGAACTCTGGGAAATGCTTTTTTAGTCTAAATCAGGAATATGCAGAAGGACACATCCATATGAGACTATCAAAGTTCATATTTGACTTTTTATTAATAACATTGATTTCTGAAATTAGCACGTTTAATGTAAAAAACATACATGACTTCAGTATTTATTTGACTAATAATAATAAATGTACTGTAGATTATTTAACACATCAAGTCAAATTCTGAGGAAGTGGAATTTTGTGGAATTTATTTGAATACCATTCTGTTTTCTGACATCCCAGTTCAATTCCACTTACGTTAAGATTCATGCATTTGTAATTCCAGTTCTAATTCCAATTCCATTTCTAATTCACATTCTATTTCCAATTCTAATTCCAGTTCCACTTCCCTTCAGCTACATGCAATTTTAATTCTAATTCCAGAAAGTGAATTGGAATTTACCATGCATTCTCAATTCAATCCCTGAATGGCCCCAACCCTGCACGGCAGTGTGTCTAAAGAACCTGGTTTGGGAAACATTGTTTTAAAGCAGGGTTGTCAGACTCAGGTACTAGTGAAGTAGTCTTTGAGCTGAGGTGGTAGAACAAAATGCAGAAGAAAGAAGTGTCCCATTTGAGCTATTCTTACATTACATATACACACATTTAAAAACATCTTTATTATAAACACTCATTTCAGAGTGTTTAGTGGCTATTTTCTGGTTTCTTACTACAGTAATAATAGAAGTAGTTGTGGTAGTAATAAAAATATAAATAATGTTCATAATTTTAGTGTTCAATTAAATTGAGTAAATTTGTTTTGAACAGTAGAATGAAGTGGGACTCTTATTGTGATAGCTGTGAGGTTTCTGCTGAACACCAGTAATTCAGAATAAATACACACACACACACATAAAATTTACATTTTATTTTGTAGTCCTCTTTTTTAGCCCTCATATATAGTATGTATTCTGAATTAGAGGACTACAAAATAAAAGTAATATATATATATATGGCGAGATAGTTAGATATATAGATGTATATTCTGAGTGTGGAGACTTACAGGGGAACAAAAAAAGGCCTCAATTACGGGGCCCTTAAAGGAGACTTTTATTGTGACAGTGGGTTCCTCGGAGGCATTGGGCGCATGGCGGCTGAGAGGGAACTCAGGCTGAGAGCAGTCTGAAATTAAACCGGCTCAGATAGGGGCTCAGATAAACACCAGCACAGAGACTCATGATCCTCAGATCCTCCACTCAGAGAGAAGAGAGAGAGAGAAACCTGACACAGACTGAGAGAAACAGAGAGAGAGGGGGGAGAGGGAGGACAAACAGAGCTGAGCAAGGTCAGTATAACACAGAGAGAGACAGAAAGAGAGAGAGAGCTGGAGAGAGAGACAGAGAGATATATACACAGAATGAGGAAGAGAGAAACACAGAAGGCGAGAGTTAGAGGTTGAGAGAGAAAGGAGGATAAAGAAGGGGAGAGATGGAGAGAGAAGAAGAGAGATACAGAGGAGAAAAATGGGCAGTGAAAGATGTTGAGAGAGGGATAAAGAGAGAAAGACAGCAGGGGGGAGATCGAGAGGTTGATACAGGGGAAGAAGGAGAGGTTGAGAGAGAGGAAAGGGCGAGATAGAGAGAGAGATAAAGAGTGGGAGAGACGTTGAGAGAGAGGAAAGGGGGCAAGATAGAGAAAGATAGACAACTAGAGGGAGGGAGAGAGAGACCTGGGGCTGGGTTTAAACGGCACCGAGTTTAATGAATGAATCTTTACTTGGCCAAACCTGTGCCTGTTCTGACTAATATCACACTCATTTCCATCTTTATCGTTCACCTTAATACATTCCGATAATACAGGCTGTTTCTTACTGTGCCTGTAAGACTGATAAGCAAATGATCACATTTCTGATTGGCTGACCTGTATTGCAGTTCATTCAAAAGGCAGCACGGGGCTGAAACACTCCTTAATACTTCAGCATGAACAGGTGGGGCTAAACTGCTGTGGGCTGCAGAAGTTTAGGCTGTAAATATATTGGTTGTGACATCACAAAAACTGATATGAAAGCTAATTGTCAATATATAGACTGTATGGTTTTGTAGTAAACATACCTTTTGACATTTTAACAGTATATACAGACACCAAGCCTTTTTAAACCCTGAAAAGTGATGGTATGGGCCCTTAAATACATTAATACACGTTCATACAGAAGCAATATTTAGCTGTATAATCGCAATACTAATATTTCGTCTATTATTTTGCCTTTGCCTTACAGCCATCTGTTCGTTCACTTTAACCTTCTCTGCAGGATGAAGAGGCTGCCAGTCCTGCTCCTCCTCTTGTGGATCTGCTCAGTTTTCTACACGGGCATCTTCCTTTTCGTTGGTGGTTTCCTGCTGGTGCGGCTGGAGGTGAACAGGACCAGCACCTGTGCGGACGTCCTGCCCCCGGGGGTCGATGTGAAGGGAGATTTCTGCCTGAAGGAGCCGCGGTTCCGGAGAGCCGTGGTCCTCATTATCGACGCCCTGAAGGCCGACTTCACCCGTTACGACCCGGAGAACGTCTCACCTAGAGCCTTCCAGAACAAACTGCCCATCTTGGACGAGATGGCCTCGACTCGGCCCACACAGGCCAGGCTGTACACCTTCAGGGCCGACCCCCCCACCACCACCATGCAGAGGATCAAAGGCTTCACCACCGGCTCCCTGCCCACCTTCATCGATGTGGGAAACAACTTTGCCTCCAGCGCCGTCCTGGAGGACAACCTCGTCCACCAGCTGGGCCAGGCGGGTGAGTGGGTGAAGGGGGGGTCATGAATTCGGTCCTTCAAAGGGGTTGGGGGGTCTGTATTATTTCAGTATCAATTTAATCAATGGATGTGGACTTGAGTTTAGCTTTACAGGATTAAGAAACAGATGTAGACGACTTAAGCACTGATGTACATCGCTCTGGATAACAGTGTCAGCTAAATGCCGTAAACGTAACGTAAACGTAAGTCAAAAATAGGTAGCTAGCTGGCATGTTAAAACTTTGCTTAATCAGCCAAAACTACATTATAACCACATTGTTATCTGTCTAGCAAATGTTACCTATATACCAAGAAAATAAGTACAACTCAAGCCTAACAGCATAATTTGACATGTGAACAAAGAGCATAAAAAAAGAAAAGCCAAAAAACCCCTCTGAAACTATTTATTTGACTGTGTCTAAATACATGGGATTTGGAAAATTTCTTTTCCACTTTCTCTTATTTCCTTTTTTTTGGCCTGATCGGTAACCCATGGCCTAAATCCAAATTGGCCAAGCACGTGGACTCACATGGACCAGTTATATCTGAATACACTCATAAATCACACATGGGTTATGTTTCTCTGAATGAAGACTTTACTCTCCATATTACACTGACACATTTTTCTCACCATCTTTAGGTGTGTATTCAGTAAATAAGTCTCCTCAGATATGCACCACTACTAATTTCCAGGAACATTACATGGGGCGAATGTATTACAGATACCTGCAGAAGAATACAGCACAGCATTACATTATACTACAGTAAAAAAAATGTGATACCACTGTTCTTTACAATTATTCTGTAATAGTTTTTACAAAACTCACCATGTATTTCTTTACAACAGTTTATAATTAATTCAACTATAGTAGTTCAATTAATTAAACTATAATCAATTGTCAGTGAAATTATTATAGGAATCCTTTACAAAAGTAGAATTACTATATCAAGAAAATGGAAAAAAAGTGTGTAACATAATATACACAGTTCCTCTTTGTTATTAATATAAATGGAATGTAGCAAAGTAGTGTTGGAGTATCTTAAGTTAAACAAATGTGAATATACATATAGAGATATGATAACATGGAAAAGTACAGTGAAAAAGTTTGATTTCTCTTTTTTATGTTTTTGTCACGCTTAATTGTTTCAGATCTTCAAACAAATACAAGACAAAGACAACTTCAGTAAATACAAAATACTGTTATCCTATGAAAGGCAAAAGTTATCTTGCATCGGCCTATGTGAAAAGGTAACTTCCCTTCAGTTAATCAATTAATGGAACTGAGTTGATAATTGGGATCCATTTGATTACACACACCCAGGCATGATTACTAGACATAAATTAAAGCAGCAGCGCCTCCAGCACCCGGGAGAGCCAGTTTTGCCTCTCACTGTTCAGGGGTCCCTGAACTACTGGCCTGATAAGGGAGATATGAAAAATACAGGTACGCATGTGAGAAGGCAAACATAACTTATACAACACAGAACCTGGGAGAAAAAGATAAATGGACCGACAAATGCCTTAAGGGGACAGCTTAAGCTTGTCCTAAACAAAGATCCTGGGTTGACAGCCAGACCCTGTCACTGTGCCAATACTTTGGCACCTCACTTCTATGCCTGTCAGCCTGTGCCTGGAGCTGGTGAACTGCTCAACTGCTGGCTGCGTACGCTCCCTCCCTGACCTGCTCCGCATTGTGAAGGCTGCCATGCCCTCTCTCACCAGTGGCACCACTCCTCCAATGCCACTTGTGGTTGGTTGTATCATATTTGCACTCCACCTCCAATAGCTTGTCCAAGGGTGAAGCGCACCGGGGGTCCCATGGTGCCATGAAAACCGTGTGCCCAGTCCAACCTCCAATGCATCGACTTCTGCCATAAATTGACAGGCAAGGTCTAGCATTTTGAAAATGGGGGCACTATTAAACAATGAAGGGGGTATTTGCCAACATGTGATGGTCTGAGGTGGTGTTAAACACGGTCTTCCAATTGTCGCCTGCCTGACTGCACACAAGGCTGTATGCACTCAGCATGCCAAGCTTGGTGAATACGACCGATCCACAGAGTAGTTTGATGACTGACGGGATCAGTGTAACCTACCATCCTTTTTCTCCACAAAGAAGAAGCCAACAGAGGTGGGGACTCGGACCAGCTAATAAACCGCTGCCTGAGTGCCTTCGCTATGTATTCCTTTATTACCTGGGTTTTGGGTTCAGGCATTCCAGTCTAGAACAGGGCTATGTCACTGCAACCACGGCAAGCTAAGAACTATCTGGTGTTGGGAGTGGGGCATGACTAAAAACTGGGCATGTTCCGAGTGATTTGGGGGGCAAACAAGCAAATGGGTAGGGTGACCTGGGTGACAGGGGTGTCGTTGACCAGATTACCTTCCAGAACACTGATGATGACAAGGGAGACTAAAGCAACTTCAGGATGGGACAGGGAGGAAACCAAGGCTTGGGAGATTAAATTTTCAGCTAACCCACAGTCTAAAAGTGTAGAAACAGAAAGGTTAGACACGAATATTTCTATGGGGACAACAAAATGATTAGATGAAAAGTTATTTTAATACATTGTCCTTTTTAAGGGCCTGGGTGTGGAGCCCCTGGGTGTATTGGTGAGTTCACCCCCTTATTGACAGCTGAGAAGCTCCCAGCTGCATGGGCCCCGGTGTGGGTTCTGCAGTTAACGCTGTCTAACACATGTAATAACCATGTAAAACACGTTAAGATTAAGCCCGACAGCTTCCTGCCTTTTAAGTCTGCAATTATTTTTCTTTGTATATGTTTCTTCATAGAGTATATGATATGATGTTTATTCATAGAGTACATGATCAGTGGAGTGATAATGGTTATAGAGACTGGGCTACAAGTGGAAATCCAGCTATGGTCTCACTCTCCTTCTCACTCGCTCTGCCTGTATTACTGTTTCTTTGTTCAAAAGCTCAGTAGACAGCATGGGGAATTATCAGTAGATTCCTTTCGCTTTCAGCTCCTCTTGCACACGTTTCAGGTAGGCAGGATCTGGGTAACCATAACTAGGGAAAGAGAAAAGGAGACAGACATTTTAGAAGTGAAAATGTACTGATAGTGCAGATGCATCTATATATGACACTGATTTATGTAGCATACATAATAATAAATTAACCATTCCATTAGGAATAAATTAACTGTGAGGGTTGCCTCTGTATATGAACTTACGCAGTAGGCCCACCATCACGAGATGTTTTGTGGTGAATGTCATTCCAGGTTACAACATTGCTCCTGCCAGTAGTTGACGAGATCCCTATGGTGAAAATAAGCCGCTGGTCAAAGGCTTGTTTAAGGAGCTTAAGAACTTTCCTTCCCTCTGAGGAGTCTGGCAGGTAGGCGGTGCGTGATGCACCTTGGTATGGTTGACCTGGATTTGGGTGCTCATCCTATACAAGAAAAAGAAAATATTAGAATTTTTTCACTTTCCTAAACAATTATAATATAATTGAAATACAAACAAAAATAGGTATAAAGGTATAAAAATCTAACAAAGCAGCCTTCCCACCACGTTATAAATAACCTACACAAACACCTACAGGTCACGTGGATGCAGGTCATAAAAAAACTTGACCAGTGCACCTGAATTGCTCTGAAAACCTTTTAGCCATGCGTCCCAAGTAGACCATGGTGGTACTGCTAAGGGTCCATAACAAAGAAATGTAATGTTAACTATCTACTTGTATTATTTGCAAATTTAGCTATTATATTTCAGTTTTCAGTGCAATTCAATAAGAAATGTTTCACTCTTCAATCAGACTTTAGATCAATAGTTAAAATCAAGATAAAATGAAACAATATAAATACAGTGCTAGGCTTCATGTGCCTTAGAACTGAAAATGAGAAAATACTGTCTACGTTGTCTGCTCAGCGGTCTCGTCTAATAAAGCCAAATATTTGCAAGTTTCCTCTCCAGCTGCTAAACATCAGCAATTATAATCGGCAATTATAATAATTAAAATCTTCTTGTGGGACACAAAGGTTTTTGTAGTTATTTGTGTGTGCCGCAAGTTACAAAAGGCTGTCCTATAATGTACTGCTCTAGAACATTCCCCATTCACAATCTGACTCTACAAATCTCTACAATATCCACCTCCACTCAAGAATCTGCAGACTCTTTTATAACACCTTTCTCAAACCCAAGGGTGTTTTACAGCAACAACCAACTACATAATCAACAATGAACAAATCTACCCATAAAACACACACACAATGTGGCACACAATATGGGCTAAGGAAAAATGACTGACCACATCACACCAGCATACTTACCCCCTGTGTGCCACTTGGAATGTAATAATGAATCACAATTGTTCCGTAACTTTCATAACCACGTAAGGAATGTGGCTCCAGTATGGTCTTCATTGTGCCACCTTCTGGTTGGGTCCCTTTCAGTGCTCCATATAATACTCCGCATGTCGGACAAACTGGCTTAATTTCAAATGCTTTTCTTAAACAGTCTCTACAGAATGAGTGCTTACATTTCTCCAGAGTCTTACTTTGGGACTTAACCAATGTTTCTAAACAAATACAACAAATTTCCTCTTTGTCATTTGGTGCATTTTGTAATGATGGTCGACTGGAGGCTGTGACACGGGCATTGTCCATATAACTGATGTGTTTCTGAGGAGGAGATCTTTCAGGAGGACTGTGTAAAAACTGATCAAACCTTTCAAGGTTAAGGTAGCTTCCAGTCAGCCTTACTCCTTGTTTTTTCTCTGTCACTAGCAGCTCTGGAAACTTTTTGACCAAGAGATGCTTTTGATTCATGTCTAAATTGTAAATCCGATTTTGCAGTCCTGTAGCAACCTTCTGATAGAATGTGATAAAGCGCTCTCTGGCGAACTGAGCTTGAACTGTCCCCAGTTTTGGATCACATGGATAAAACATCACTTGCCTTTTGTCTGTTATTAATTTAAAACCAGTCTGTCTTATTTTATCAAGTTGTGCAGAATGTTTTTGTATGATGTAGGCCATGACTGTAGCATCAATCTCAACTGGTTCTACTGGTGGACTGGGCATTGAATTAATTCCTGGTGAGACATGATGATTCACATGGCTTCTCACTTTATGTGCTCCATTTTGGGGGGGATTTCTCTCCAATTTGGACAAGTTAAAGTAAATGTCCTCAATCCTCTTAAAAGGTCCTTTGACTATTAAAGCTGAATCTTTGTCTTGTTCATGTATGTCCATTTTCGTAAGCTCTTTAATCAATTTCTGTGGCTCCACAAATGTTTCTAGGTCCACAACAAGCTTCACATCAGTGAATATCTGAAAATAAAGAGAAGTGATGTTGAAAAAATTGCAATATTATATAGTGTGGGTATGGGCCCAAGGCTGAAATTGATTGAAAATGATCGGTGTTGATCCCAGGTGATTTAGAAGAATCTCAGAACAGCTGGTTGATTGTTCACACATCATGAGCCGGTGGATTTAAGGTTAATAATTAGCACATTCCTAAGTCTTTAATTGAAAACTAAAATACGGCTACCCTAGAAGGTACATACTGACATGACACAAAACGTAACAGACGCATTTGTGTGATAGGTGGTAATTAGAGACTGCACTGGTAGATGTAGCAGTTGTAATGGGTAGGTTGTGTTTATTAAGCTCCTTAAGCTAGTTGCGATTGCAGTTTAAAATATGATCAGTCCAACTCACCTCTTGTAACTGTTGTCTTTCCATCGTGAGTCGCGTTGCCAGGCAGGCAAAGCAAACACACACACACACACACACACACACACAAAAGCTCAGGACCACCCGAACCTCCAATGGTTTTAAAACGTCCAAACGAAGAGCACCGTGCCTTGTCCCCAGTAGAGATAACGGTTTACTAACGTCCTTGAGTTACTTTTTAAGAAAGTAAAATAACACGAACTGCTCGCCCTCAGTCCTGCAGACGTTTTAGTTTCACTTTACTAAAGCAGGAAGAGGAGAGCCTCAATACAGTGTGGGCTTGAGACTCGATTCCTAAAAGAGTCGATTCTCAGATTCTATTCATTGCGAAATTAGTAGTGGACTACAAAGCTTTTGGACGCGGAAAACAATGTTAAATGTAAAGTTTGCAAAAACGCCAATGCCGAATTTCCAGGAAGTTAAGGAAAATTAAGTAAAAAAGTGCACAGATTAAGGCTGATTAAGAATTAAAACTACTGAATTTACCGCTTACCTTTTCAGATTTGCCCCTTAAATAATAGAACCTCCTGAATTAACGCCTTATGTTTAAGATTAAGGGGTTTCACACTCATGCTTTAAATCCACTTTTAAGGTAAAATTAAGGGAACCGTTCACAAATTAATGGCCACTTAATTCAAATGAAGGGGGGTGTTGTATTTTCAGGGGTAAATTAAGGTAGGGTTAAGCACATTTTAAGTACACTGTGTTTTGTAGTGAATGTAGCCAGGACACATTAGGTAATTTCATTTACCAAATGTATGTGTTAAATTTAACTAAATAACTGATGGTAGCGCACAAAGTTAAGATAATCGATACCATCAATCCGAAAGGTATAGTGTATTCTTAATGCCGTACTCTTTATAGTTTCCAGATGTCCTGTCCCGTGTCAGTTTATTCTGTGGAATCGACTCGTTCCACCTGAACTAGACTCGGACT
The DNA here is from genome assembly GCA_037577275.1 of Bryconaethiops microstoma. NCBI lineage: Eukaryota > Metazoa > Chordata > Actinopteri > Characiformes > Alestidae > Bryconaethiops > Bryconaethiops microstoma. The sequence goes on from JBBJLS010000036.1 coordinate 550,724, forward strand.
CGACTCCGAACTCTCTGGAATCGAACGGCCGAAGCGTGTGCATCTTTCAAACAAGTTTCGCATCCTGAAAAACGAGCTTTATGTAGTATGGAAGCGGTGTCAAACTTAAAACATACAGTACAGAAGTACTGGAACGCCCGACCATTACACCAAAAGGGACTTTAATAACGTTGCAGTCAAATACATACACTTTGAAATGAAGTTGGTGCACCCTTTGTAGCAATAACAGCTTCCACTCTTCTTGTGAGGCTTTCCACAAGATTTTGGAGTTTCTGCAGAGCATTTATAAGGTCAGGCACTGATGTTGGACGAGATGGCCTGGTTCGTAATCTCTGTTTCCGTTCATCCCAAAGGTGTTGAGGTCAGGACTCTGTGCTCATCCAAACATGTCTTTATGGAGCTTGCTTTGAACACTGGGCACAGTCATGCTGGAATAGAAAAGGTTAATTCCCAAACTCTGTCTACAAAGTTGTAAGCATGGGGTTGTGCAAAATGTCTCGGTATGCTGAACCATTAAATGTCCCATGACATGAAAATTTCACTTTTTGAGATTTTTTAACATTAAAATGAGTTCTCCTAGACTGCCTATGGTTCTGCAGTGTCTAGAAATGTAAAGAGCACCTTGATCGTCCTGCTCCGCCTTTGAAAGAACTACAGCTCAGACGGCCCGATCTGGAACTTTCCCCTTATGTCGTAATACGGGAAAAGGTTATCGCCCCTTTCTCATGCTTTACCCGCCCAGAGAATTTCGCCTCCTCCCCTAAAAAAGTAGCTCCAGCGACTTTCAATGCGATCTTGTGAGAGATCACTTTTTCATCTAGAGACATCATGGCTTGCAAACGAGAGAAGCATTGCAGTTGCTCGGTGCTTAGATGTACAAATGAGCACAAATGTATTTTTTTAGTTCCTTCATGCGAGCCTCTGAAGAA
>JBBJLS010000036.1:559671-577504 GCA_037577275.1 Bryconaethiops microstoma
CTGATCATTATATCTATGCCACAGTGTGCGCCTATCTGACTTCGCACTGAAAATATTGAAACAGTTACTTGATTGGTCTCTGCGGTTTAATACAAACTGCATGCAAGTCCATTGCATATCTAATATTACTCATAATTCAAAAAGTTGATGTGACTGAAAAAAGCTGAAAGCAGATCTGAAATCAAAATTACAATTTTTTTTTGTTGACTTGTGTTATTTGTGATTTCCTTGCTTTTTTTCCTTTGTGTGTGTGCTGGGTAATATTTGTGTCCGTGCTGGATGTGTCTTTCTATACGTCTGCCCATAATTCAGTCTGTTTTGTAATATAAATAAAGATTTGCCCTTGACTTAATGAGGCAGGTGCAAGTTAGAATTGGGTGATGCTTGTGGAGTATTGGAATAGTCCATTATAAAAATGCAGTTGTCCTATTTTTTGCCGTTTTTAATCCACGGTAGGGGGGCTTCGTCATATAGTTCCCAGTGAAAAATTAAATAGTATTTTTGGCTGAAATGCAAACTTGATCCTTGCAAAATCCCCACAAACAACAAATAATTAATATAATATATATTATCTGCAGAATCAGAGTCAGTAAAACTTTATTGATCATGAAGGAAATGTTACACTGACACACCTGAGGCAGGTGCGTGCGTGCGTGTGCAGTGCCTGCAGAAGTGGAGCTGAAGAATCTATGCACTTTTCTTGCCATGTTTACCTCTCTGGGCTCTCCTGTGTCTTTCTCTTTCTCTCTTTCTTTCTCTCCTGTCTGGTGTGGTGTTTCCTCTCCGTATGCTGACAGGACGCTGGCTTCATGCTGGATTTTATTCGTAGCCCTCGCTCCTCCTACCTTTCTCACTGTCAGGTCAGTAAGCTCTCCCTCTCTCCCCCTCTCATTCATGTGTATTGTGCACGTGCGTGTGCGTGTGCGTGTGCGTGTGCATGTGTGTGTGCATGTTCCTTTGGCTATATGTGTGTGTCTGCATGGTCTGGTCCTCACGCATGACAGTGATGTAAACATATTAACAGAACTCCATATATGCTGTATGTCCCAAATAGGGCTGCACTTGATCCACCCATCATTTCTTCAAATTTTGCTTCCAAATAGCCAGACTTTCTTTTTTTTAATGTAGTCTTGAGGAACAGTTCTTCTGAAGGACTTTTCAAAGACTCTCATTTTCAGTCCATTCGCTGAACCTGACCAGTTTCAGAGAAACGTTTTTTGTAACTGAACCAGTGAAGAAACAGGTGCAGATGGTTCCAGATGATCACGCGGAGATGGTGCTGAATGTTGAGCGGTTGGAACTCTTTTATCTATGCACCTTGTATCTTTAGGCACTTTGCCACCTCTTGCAGAATCCCCCCTAGACAGGCAGAAAATAGTATTTTTGCACCACAAGGTGATTCAAAGCAAAATATGCAGAAATGACGGGTGGCTCAAGACTTTTGCTCAGTTCCATAAATGTGAGCATTAGAACAAAACAAACTTGTTAAGTAGACATAAAGCTTTATTTTGTATCATCTTATTCTTTCCCGGAGCACAGTGGTCTTGAAATGTGAGAAAATATGATGTCAGTGATGTGGTTGTCATGGCAGCCCATGTCCCTCATGTCTGTGTATCCCTGTAATTTGCATGTTTCACATGTAGAAGTAGAATGGCCTTTTAACATGGATATCTTGGCATGCGAGTAAAATTAGTACTAGGTTTATAAGCACTGCTTTTTAAATGTTTGAATTTCACCTCGGTCATGTGAGTAAAATAAGTTTAATATACTTTACAGTTTTTCCAAATTGTTTACACACATTTTCTGAAAGCGTGCCTGATATTGACAGAACTCTACACACAAATCAAAAAACACACATACAATGGGCAAAACGCTTAAATTCTCCTGCAAAAACTTTTGAAACTTTACATTCAAAACAATGTAATTTCTTCTCAAAATGGTATTTTGATATCAAATGACACACACAAACCATCATAGGAATAGACTTTCATAAGAACCAGTTGATCACTGATGTGCTTAATGTAAAACGCTATCACCACTTCTTCTCCATTCATCATAATGACTTACTGTAAAGTACATAGGCCTACATAAGTGCATTGTAAAATATTTCAGAATATTGGTTTCATACAAAACACACAAATACACAGTACCAAATATATTTTACGGTATTTTTCCTTCAAAAACAATGCACACAATGTTCATCCAAACCATTACAAAGTTGCACATACTGTGGTCTACATATACAAACAACAGAAGAATTTACTGAATACAGTTACATGCTGCATCCTCTCTTCTGTTTTGGTCTGGCCACAGCACCTCATCCACATCACAAGAAATGTTTGCCCTGGCCAAGCAGCAGGGGAAATATCGCCTAGCATGGCGAATCCAGCCATGAAAAGCATCAACTGCTATATCTCCACATGCATCTTCCATAGCTTGGAGAAGGGGTATACATGTGTGTGGATTTCAGTCATACACTTTTCATCTCCAGGAAGGAAAAAATTCCTAAATAGGATTGAGGAATGGAGAATATGGAGGGAGAAAAATAACTAAAAAGCGTGGGTGGGCAGTGAACCTGTTGCGAACCAGAGCAGCCCGGTGGAAACTTTCATTGTCCCAAATGACAACATACCTGAGCTGCTCTGGGCTATCTATCTGATCTGGTGGAATGAGTGTGTTGTGTAGGATTTCCAGCAATGTGATCGGATGGGCAGTGTTGTAGGGGCCAAGGGTAGCATGGTGATGGATGACACCATGTTTGGTAATTGCTGCACACATTGTTATGTTCCCACCACACTGGCCAGGGACTTCAACAATGGCACGCTCTCCAATGACATTCCTTCCCTGCCTTCGTCTTTTTGTGAGATTGAATCCAACCTCATCAATGAAGATGAACTGGTGCTCCACTGCAGCCACATCTTGATCAAGGACTCTCTGAAACATACATAATACATAACAGACTTGGAGTGGTCACTATTGTGAAGCACAATTAGAGTATGATTACTGTACAGTACTGAAATATGTATACTGTAATTTATACAGTGTTGAGAGTATGCATCAATTGTGGGATTGTATGGGACTTACTTGCACATAGTTATATCGCAATTCTTTGACTTTTTCTGAATTGCATTCAAATGGCACCCTGTAGACCTGCTTCATCCTCAGATTATTTCTGTGCAAGACACGGTCCAGTGTTGATAAGCTTACCCTATCAATATTTTGAAATATATGTTGTTGTTTTCTATTACTTTTCTTTGTATTTGCCGTAATGTTATGGCTTTATTTTCTAGAAGCATGTTTATGATTTCAGTCTCCTGTTCAGTTCTGCAGTACAAATAGTATACTGTACAATACTGTAAATAGACCTACTGTGTAGGAATACAAAGTAGGAATACATTTCCCAAATACTTGAAACATACTTTACAGTATATTCACAGTCTACAGAACAGTCCACAGGCAATAGTGTACTACAGTAATGTACTTATTGAGTGCAGTGAGATTTCTTACCTATTCTCATTTCAGAAAGTTCGGATGATAAATGCTACTGTGTACCTGCTCAAATTTGCCCAGTCTCCCTCATTGTTAGACCATGGTTGACCACAGGGTCAAAAAAAGTGGCTTTGATCTCATCAGAGATTACGTTCCTTGGCCTTCCACGTCCTCGTACTTGTCCTCCCCATCCTCCTCCTCTTACTCTCATTCCTCTGGCTCTGCCTCTGTTTCCATTGTTGGCATCCATTGCTCCAAAACGGAAGAGCTGTTGCCCTTTTATAAAGCTCTGATTTCTAAATTGCAATTATGTGTGACAGGTGTTTACTCATGTGATGAGTTAGTATGCAAAGTAGGGCAACTGACTTCACAATTTTGAATGACAGTGTGTTCCTTGTGAAAACAACATGTTCCTTGTGAAAACAACAGATTTTCTTCATGAAAATTGTGCCAAATGCAGAGAATTGTGTGTAATGTTTTGAAAAAAGTGTGTTTTAAAACTGTAATTTGAGTGTAAAGCAGGAATTGTGCTTGTAGTTTAGCAGAATTGGTCATTATGTCTCAAGTACAAGTAATTGTGTGTAAACAACTAAGAAAAACTGTAAATGTAAGTACAAGTAAATAAATAAATATTATTTTCCCTCTATCCCATAGTGTTTTGTATTTATTTATGTAGTATTTATTTAATCGTTGTTAAGTTGTGTTTGCACATTGGCTGGTTTTGTGTGGTTTTTAACAGTAGTGCTTGATTTTGAGTAAAGTTAAAATATTTTTGGGTTTTGCAAGACAAGTTGAAGGTTTTTTGAGTGTAGCTTGAATTTTAGAGTTTGTGTTTAGTGTTTTGAGATAAAGAGATTTTAGGAAATGTGTTTTAGCAATTCAGAAAAACTGTAAATTGCTAATTCATGGATACGAGATTTGTCACAAAAGCATTGATATATTTCTTCACTTGCACAAAGAGAAATTCAGACTACACTACACTACACACACACACACACACACACACACACACACACATATATATACTGCTTCTAAAATATATTGTATCTGATTCTATCAGATCTAACAGATTTTGATTCTAATTTTGGTTCTAAAATATTCTGATACTTAAAATAGGTTTCCATTCAAGTTTTGCACAAAGTAGAAGTGATTTAGTAAAAAGTTGATGTAAAACCCCTGGTCTGTTTCCAGTGTTTGAGTGACATAAAGCGATTAAAGCTGGGTTTTCTCCTCTCATGAGAGTCATTTCAGTTTTACATGGTGACTGATCAAATTTCAGTTTTATCTTATTAATCTTATCCAAATTGCATCCACTGCAGTTGCTGTGGACGTGTGTAATTAAGGATGATGAGGGCATGTGATGTAATGAATAATGGCTAACCCTAACGTCTGAACCCTAACTTCTGAAAATTCTGTACAGAGATCCTGTGATTCCAAAACTTCTGAATGACCACCTTCTGGCACCTGCTATATCCGACCCGAGAGAGCCAATTCCAGCTGAGAAGCACAGAGAGGTACTGGAGGAGGTGTGTGAGGTGTGTCATGTGCCGTCAATTTCACCAACTATTGCTTGGTTGAATCATCTGAAAAATCACCTCATCGGAGAATATAAATAAAATAACATTCTAAAAGATTCTAAAAGAGTCTGACTATAATTCTACGTCTTTCTGATTCCAAGAGTTTCCAAAAGGATTCTAAGTCCAAAACAATTTTCACAGTAATTCTGATGCTGAAAGATTCTGATTCTAACTCTAAATGATTCTGATTCTAATTCTAAATGATTCTGATTCTAATTCTCATTGATTCACACTCAAACTCTGATGGTAAAAGATTCTGATTCTAATTCTAAATGACTCTGACTAATTTTGATTGGTTCGGATTCTGATTCTGATGTATATAAAACATATCATGCCTGTATTCATTGGATGAATGGCTGTAACTGGAGAAACTCTTTCATCAATTTTCATTAAAGTGGAACAGAAATTCATAAAGGCCTCAAGGTCTGGTGTGTGTTACACTCCTGCTGTCTGAATAACATGCTGCACAAGTGGAGTCAGCGGCAGGCCGGCGCAGCGAGGAGTAACACAGGTTAGGATTCTCTGTAACTTTTCTTTGGGGAGAGAAGATGAGTCAAGGCCTGGCATGAGAAATAAAGGCAATTCATGAGTGAGTCATCAGGTTATGAGGAGAATGGATTAATGTGGAAAAGCTCTCGAAAAAATGTCACCTCCCTTGATCTTGCTAGTTTGTGAAATGGGGGTGGGGAGAGTATTAAACAGGCAAAATAAGAGATAGAGAAGGAAGACGGAGTGAAAGAGAGGAAGAGAGATATAAAGCAGAGGAGGACAGACACAGCAATAGAGAGCAAAAGGAAAGAGAGAGAGAGAGAGAGAGAGAGAGAGAGAGAGAGAACAGAGAGTGATTTGAGGGAATGAGTGCACTGATGCAGTGAAACATTAGTATTTTTATGGTTCCCTAAAATTTGTTTTCTCTATAAATGAACTATAGAAAGCCTGAGATAAATGAACAGACAGAGTGAAGCTCGTTGAAAAGAAGGTGTAGGCAGGGCAGCAGGTTCATCACCGCTGATTAAATGTCACGGTCATGGAGTTTTTTTTTTTTAAAAAGGCCTCCTTAGACGAGAGGAGATGTTACTGCTAAGCAGACTGAGAAACATGCACAGGAATGGGAGGTGCATTTAGAGGAAACTCTTGTGTTGGGTGACCTCAGACACACGCTGTTCCAATATCCCACAAAGCCACAACTCAGCTGAATAAAACATGAAGAAAGAAAACTTCTAAGATGGAGAAAATGTCAGACTATTAAAAAAAGCAGCATACCTGCACTAAATAATTGAAGCGGGTGTTTGCCGTGGATGTGCAGGGACCTCACACACACACACGCACACACACACGCACACACACACACACCATACACCATACACACACAGTGTGTGTGTGGGTGTGTGTCTGTGTGTATAATCTGTTCGTTTCTGCAGCTGGAGGATCTGGGCCGTGTGCCACTCTGATCTGGATTAGCTCAGCGCTAACAGGATCCTCCTGCTGGCGGAGTGAAAACATCGCCGGACGAGGGGGAGGGGGAGGGGCATTACTTTAATTACAGCCTCTCAAAAGTAGGACGCTCACAGTGTCTATCTGTCTGTCTGCCCATCCATCTATCTATCTATCTATCTATCTATCCCTATGTTCATCAGTCTATCTGTACATCCATCCGTCTAGCCATCTACTCTTCTATCTACCCTTCTATCTATACACACACACACACACACCTATCTATATCCATCTATAGCCATCATCCATCCATCCATCCATCCATACATGTGACACCGATATTTACTATAGCCTCTTTGACATCTTTGTTTTAAAGTGTAGATGTTTGAGACTGAAGGCCAGTCTGTAAATGAAGGTGAGTAATTGGTGCCAAGATTGTAGATGTTTCCCTGTTTTTGTGTCAAGAGGGATAGTTTCAGGAACTGCAGCTGCAAATGGCAAAGGAGGAAAAAAAACACCTCGGTAAAGAAATACACTGTCAGTGATATTCAGACACAAACAAGAACACATTGCTAAACAATCAAACAAACAAAAACATCGAGAGCCCCAGAAATGACGACAGAAAAATAGTGAAACCTCTATCTCCTTCACGAAGGTCAAACTCAGGTCAGGACTGTAATTCAGATATAATCTGCAGTCAGTGTGGAAAGCCGATGTGGTAAAACTCCATTAACCAAATCTAATAAAAGCACAAACGTCAAGTGATGGCTGGGAAGAATGATGTGATATTAAACTTCCTTTTCCTAGATGTTTGGAAAGATTTACATTGTTCTGACTGGCTCTGGACTTCCTTCACATCTAACCCAAGCTCTAGAATATACTTTTTAAAGAATCATTAAATGATTGATTCTTAAGGAATATTTTTTTGTAAATGTGATACATGAGTGTGAGAATGAAGAACATGTAAAAAAATATTAAAGAAAATATGGCTGACAGACATGTTCCATAATTTAAAAGAAAGGTTCTTTAAAAGTTCCTCACACTCATGAATGGTTGTTTATCTATCTATCTATCTATCTATGGAGTGTGTCTTTCTTCCATATTTTCATTATTTTTTCATATTTGTTTTCAGAATTAGATTTTTTTTATCTAGAACTGAAGTCATTTATACTGTGAAGTAATTTGCCATTCCCCTGTATTTCATGCAGGGTTAGTTTCCCGGACAGGGTTTAAGACTAGTCTTGGGCTACCCTTTCCTTTTCAATGGAAAATCTCCATTCACAGCACTACTTAATCCAGGACTAGGCTTAATCCCTGTCTGGAAAACCGACCTGCAGTGTTCACACTTTTGAAGGAAAAACCACCAGAGGGTCCCAAGTCTGCAAATTCCTACAAGGAAATCAACTTTTCTGACCATCAGAGTCTCTCTGCGTGTAGCTCAGCAGCTGTCACTCCCACTTGTGTGGACCCCATGCACTTTCCATGGTCCCTGCTCTAACACACCTGACTCGGCTCACAATAAGATGAGCATTACCTGATGATCAGGTGTTTCAGAGCAGGAAAACTGAAATGTGTAGAGTGCAGGGTCTGTATGGAGCTGAACAGAGTTCTAATGTTGTAGGTGTAGATCAGACACTAGAGTTTTATGTGCAGTACTGTGCTATTTATCTATCTATCTATCTATCTATCTATCTATCTATCTATCTATCTATCTATCTATCTATCTATCTATCTATCTATCCTTGTCCATTCATTCTGTTCATTCATCTGTCTGACCATCCATTCGTTCATCCGTCTATCCATCCATCCATCCATCCATCCATCCATCCATCCATCCATCCATTCAGACAGCCTTAAATTCTGATTAAAATAGCCTTTCTCCAGTCCTGTCAGTGTAAATTTGATACTCTGCCTGCCTGTTTTGCTGTCTCTCTATCCAACCACGCATCAATCTATCTATCCATCCATACATCCATCCATCCATCCATCCATCCATCCAACCTTATAAGTTTTTATAAAATCAGTCTGTTTACAGTGCTGTATGTGTAAGTTTGACATTGCTGTGTTTTCACACTCACCGTTGGTCAGAGTGCACTGAGCCGAGATGCTTCACAAGAGAGTAAGTTTTTCTCCCTCATGCTATTGCTTCGCTGAGTTTCCTCATCACTTAAAGCACTGAAATATGTTCCTGTCGGCTAACACACACTCGCTCTCACTCTCTCTCTCCCTCTCTCTCTCTCCAGAAGTTGTCTCCATTGCCGAGAGGAACCAGAACTGCATTACCTCCAAAGCGCAGACAAAAACCTCGGCCTCCTGACTAGGGGAGGTTAATGCAGCCCGACAGAGCTCTCCTTTGGGCACCAATGATTCTGCTAACTCTCCCTTTGAATCTGCACCGCCAGGGAGAGGGGTCCAGTAGAGATGAAAGCACATGCATGAAAATGTCTGGGAGATTACTCTATTAACCAAGTGGCCCGTGGAATCATGAAACCGTCAGAGTGAGCGCTTCAAGTCCGTTCTGAATGGTGTCACTTGCATAAGCATTGGCTTTCATGGCTTTCTGAAGATTCCGTGGTTTCCGTGAGCTGGTGAGAATTTACTGAATTGCTATATTGCAAACAAGAGATATACAGTGCTGTGCCTTTATACAGAGGCACTGTGCTGTTGTGATGAATAAAAAAAAGAAAAAGTAATACACTGTGTAAGCAACGTACCGAACATCATGAATAAACTATCGTACATCAACACAAATGCGCCTTTCGGTCTACTTACTTTCCGCAACTACTGTGTTGATGTTTTATATTTTATTCATGCAGAAATGATGTACACATTTGAATCAAGTCAATTCAATGCATTACCTTTTTTTGATCAGAGGCTGAGGTATGGAGAAGAAGTAGTCTCGGCACACAACAAAGGGCTTAAATCTCCTGTCTTTTTGCCCTTAAACTGTTTAAGTGAACTCGTAGCGTGTGTTTAGTAAGGCCTCCACCATTGTTCACGATCCATTTTGAGAAGTGAAGCTTGTTCTGGCTTCATCACAAATGGGTTCCAGCTACCACATGAGATTTCACCTCATGCCCAGGTTACAGTGTTCGACTTTGTTCTGTTCCCAAATAAAAGATGACAATCGTGAAACAGTTGTGTTAATTTTTTTGGTTGTGGCTCCTAAAATGTGGTCCTGCATAGCTCTGTGAAAGAGGTTCAAAGACAGCCTACAATTCTTTTCTGACAATATCATAAATTTAGGATGACCATCTCACAATGTGTGTGCTGCTACGACCTACACCTACGGACCAGCCAATCAAAACGCAGCATGAAATTACGCATTTATCAACAAAATCTGAACAGCATGAGGGAGAAATGAAGGTACACCATTACACACATTCACACACACCTTCATACATCTCCACACCTATGTATATCTACACCATTGTATATCTATACACCTTCACACACACCATCTACACACCTTTACACAGACCACCATACATTTACACACCTTCACACACACCATTGTATATCTACACACCTTCATACACACCATCATACATCCACACACCTTCACACACACCATCATGCATCTACACACCTTCAAATACACCATCGCACATCTACACACTTTCACAAACACCATCATGCATCTGACTTTTATTTTAATGTTTAATGTCTTTGTCTACTACTGTCTGTTTATTTTAGTTATATTGTTCTTGACTTTGTGTCTTTGTTTGACTGTGCAGTCGTGCAGAAGCAATTTCCTCTGGGATCAATAAAGCTTTCTGATTCTGATTCAGATTAATAATAATGATGTATACAGGGCTCTCTTTCACAGTAGCAGTAAATAACCATCTGTTGAGGAGTGAATAAAACCAGAATTTTGCTGGTTGGATGCTCTGTTCTGGCAAGAAGACTTGGAACAGTGTAACTCTTGGCTGCCTATTGCCTTGATAAAAGAGCATCCTATATACTGTAAATTAGATCCGACTCACAATAATAAACGAAAATCACATGTGACATTTTACTTCAAGACAATACATCTTATTTTGTGTGTGATAAGATTATCTGTCTCATAAAGCACTGAAGATGTAAGATACCTTCATCAGTCTCACTTAAAACTTTGTCAATTATAACAAAAATCAGTCCTGAAGAGACACTCTGGTTATTATGATTATATGTCAGTAGTAATGAAATTAAAACACTTTTTCCCATTTGTTTCAAGAAGTATTATCATGTCTTACTTTAAGGGTTTTGAGATCCACTGCAAAAAAAAACCCATTCACACAAACTTAAAAATAAGATAAGCAGGGTGCAAATAAGGGGATCCAAAGCTTTACTGACACTTGAGACCCCTGCTTGATCGGCATGACCCCTCAACTAGTACTGTATTTTACACAAATGTAAAAGCTTATATTAAGAATCGAAAAGTGATGTAAACACTGCTTAAGGTTTAGGGACTCAATGTAAGTCTTTCTATCAAATCTGAGACTGCAATTGAGTCTTTGAGTAAGGAAATACAGAACCATGCAATGTCTCAGGCACCTATGCAAATTTCTTAAAGCCATTTTTCACAGTATGTGATAAAGTGTCTTTCTGCTAGCAAAGTAAATATTTGAATAAATGCAAACAAACAAGAAAGCAGTTAAAAGTATCAAGATTTGTTTTATTTGTAATAAGTAGTTGATATTTTGTGGCCTGGTGAAGAGAACACAGGTTCGGTTCCAGATTTCTCCTCGATGCCTCTCGCCGTTGAAATTCCATCAGTGCCACGGTTCCCCTCTTCTCCCCAATGATGGCAGGCATGATTGCAGACTTCCATTATCTATCTCTATTTTTCAAAACCTCAAAACAAAAGGCACAATGGCCAGAATAAACTTTACAACAAAAGGAGACAGGGAAAACACTCAACCAGAGTCAGTATGATGGTTGACCAACAACCTAAACATAAACACAACCCTTTAAATACATAAACCCCAAATCCCACAACCAATGAACAAACCCAAACAATAAACTCTAATAACACCCAGCTGTGACTCCTACTGAACAGAAAACCCATACCCACTTCAAAATAAAAGATCATAAACAAAAACTTAACCTGTGGCGAACTCTATCGGCCGCTGACAGGACAAGACAATCAGCAGCGCCTGATTTAATTTAATGAAGGACAGATTGAGTCAAACCACTCTTCTGATGGAATCTACAAGTAATATTGGGCTTAAACAAATCACTGTGTAATGTTATTTGTATAATGTTTTTTTATAAGACTTTTGCATAGCACTGTGTGTAGTGTTTACATAATACATTTGTAAATCCTAACTCTAAATACGTATACAAATGTAGGACCACAAACTTTTTTTCAGCAGTCGCTTTTTCCTGATTGCCAAATCTGTTAAATGGTAATTTGTGTAAGACTACATTGCATTTAACAAACTAAATAACTTGCTTCTATAAAGCAAGACTAATTGCCTTTCAACCTCTAATATAATGTGTCAACATCTAATAATAAACTCTGGGGTTTGTTTATTGGTTTATAGTTCGTTAGTAACACCTGAATTAGTGTCTGGCTGAGAACTTGGAGTATGGAGTATGGCAATGTTTTAAAATGAAATCACAGAATGAGGGGGAGAGCTGAAAAGACAGGTTGTTTACTGCAGAGCTGCAGCGAAAGCAAAGGAGACCTGAGAAATCTAATTTATTGGGAAGGAATGGATTGGGGACGAATGTCATTTTCAAGTGGGTCCATAACAGACCCTGGAATGAAGTGTAACATTATGAGAATTTTCTCGATTCCAGAAATTTGAGGGATTTGACGAGATGTGAGGAACTAGACAGTATTACTTGGTTTACATTGGCAGATTACTTTGCTTAATGTAAGCCTATATCCATTTTCAATGCGTTTTCAGATAGTCGACGTCTAGGACATAAATCTATTTGCATGAATCACTGTTTGTGTGAAATGGTTTCAGTGTTCAGTGAACCACTAAATGAATGGCTGTTGCAGTGAGACACTATTCAAAAGAAATTCAAGACAAAAGAATTGATTCAAACGTAGGGGGAGCTGTCTTGTTAAATGTTGGACCAAGAACACTGGAAAATAACCATGTCTCTAACCTCCATGTCTCTGTGCATTTTTCATAAGCCCAGCTGAATCATTCATGCCATCCAACGGGTGCCATTACATCTCCCTGGATCGTTGTCTTGAGCTGATGTGGCTAACATCGGTCACTGGAGCCTTCTCTCTTAAGTGCCACTGGCATGTGAAGTCAAGATGAAACAAGAAACATCTAAGAAAATCCAGAACATTGGAAAGTATTTGTGTTTGGGTGCTTTCCCACTGAAAACACCACACATACACAAATCCTCCTTCCCTTGCACTGCTACCAAAGACACTGCCAAATGGGCTAATATGTTCTTTAAGCTCAATGCAGGGAGCTCACTGAGCAAACCAGCAGGAACAATGGTGAGGGGGAGGGAAATGGAGAAATTTCAAAGTGCCTCTACTTTCCCAAGGCTTGGAAGAAGGGAATACCTTGAATGGGAGATTCACTGTATGGTTGGCTAGATATGTTAATCTAATCTAAGAGTCTTAATCTTACTTCACCTCTGCCTCCTGAAAACTGACTTACCTTATCTTGGCTAAAACAAGCCTGTCAGGTGGTATACCTCACAAAGTGCCCAGGTTTGGTCCTAGAGGGCCAGTGTTTGGCCCAGTTTGGCAGTTCACCTTCTCAAACACACTCACCAAACCTGGCAAGTAACAGGTGATTTGAACCAGGTGTGTCTGAGCCAGGAAATCCCCAAACATTTCTGGGCGCTGACCCTCTAGGAACGAATTTGGGCACTATATTTGGGTTACTGAGAGCTTAGCTAATTTTATAGCAGCCATATGTCTTATTTTATAGAAGATCTTAGCATTATATCTTAAAGCATTCATCTTCTTCATGTTTATCTTGTCTTGCCAGAAGGCATACATTGTTCTCAGTGTATGTTAATTCTATGGGAAAGCTAATTGAGTCAGCCTACTGCAGGGTCACCAATCTTATCCACAGGACCTTTCATTCCAACCAAACTCATCTAACCAATCATTAATTTGAGAGCAACTTATTAGACCAGTGGAATCAGGTAAGATTCAGCTTGATTTCGGTGAAAACTCACAGCTACATTGCCCCTTTGTGGATATGATTGGTGCCACTGCGTCAAGTTAAAGTCAAAAGGCAATTTTCCTTATGGATACAGGAACCTAACTGTACCTAAACTGTACTGTAATGGTACTGAAGTCGTATCACGCATTGATTTTCCAGTGTATCTCAGTCTGGAAGTGGAGTTTCTGACTCAGTTCTCTCCGCACAGTCTATGACCGGTTGTCGTCAAAACCGGTCGTATGCTCCACATACGTCCCAAGGCAAGTCGTGGGGTGTGAAGTTGAACTGGAAAGTTTTTCTGTCAGAGAAAAATGAGTGAAGTGAAAATTGTGTCATACGTGAACACACCACAGCACACAGTGTGAACAGCACGAAATTCTTCCTCTGCATTTAACCCATTCACCAAGTGAAGCAGCGGGAAGCCAGGAACACAGCACCTGGGGAGCAGCGTGTGGGGAGGGTACCTCAGAGGTCTTGCGATTCTAACCCACGACTTCCTGATCGCGGGATGAATGCTCTAACTGTGACACTGTAACATTCAGATCAGAACTGGTTCAGAAGCTTAAAAGGATGTCCCTCATATGTGGTGGCAGCTGGACCAGACTTTGAGAAAAGGAATGCCTTGAACTGGAGGGTGACTATGTGCTTCGCTAGCTATGATTAGCTTAAGCCCTTGAACTTATTAGCAAAATCTGTTTTCAACAAATAAAGATGAAATAAACAGTCTGAAGCCCTACTCCCAACACCCCCACTCCCCGCTCTGTTACTGGTATTCTAAGACCAAAAATTAAATTTGGGCTTTTTCTCTTTATGGGAATTTGATTGTGACAGCATTTTTAAAAACCCAGAAGTCGTTATTATTATTACATGTTTTTAAATTATAATAATTTTGGTTCTATGTGACACACAGTAGGAATACCAAACAAAGCTGAGTATGTCTTATGAGCATCAACACAAACCGGCATTCATCTTAGGCTTTTGAAAAGTAGTTTTATCTTGCCAAAAATTTGTCCTCAATAAATGATCTTTATTCCATAGGAAAGCTAATCACGTCATCATATGTGAGGTCACTGATATCCTATTAAAGATGCTTTTTCAGCTCAGAAGCTTAGAGTTTAATGGCTTGCCTCACATCTGTTTGCGGTTGGACCAGAGGTCCGTCTCTGCTCTCATTTGTTTGGCCTCATTAGGTCAGTAATGAAGGCTAGCCGAAGGGCGAGCATTATGGGAAACGGTCCCTGTTTTGCTCCGAACTGACAGCCTGCGTTGGGCTTCCACTCCACGTCAAGGCGAATTCACATTTAGCTGAGACGTATGGGGACTTCTCCAAAGCATGTGGGCACTAATCTTAATGTAGGCTGTCAGCTTAGTTACATGCACATTTTCTGGCTTCTTTCTTCGACGCATTCCCAACTCGAATGCAAGTGGAGATGACAGATTGGTTTTATTTTTTTTCTATATTTGTTGGAGATTAGAAAGAATCCCGCACACTGACCAATTCACAAGCAATTATTTATTTATAAAAATTACAACGTTTCGGTCTTAGACCTTCATCAGGTAAATTCAAACATTCAGCTCAACCACACCCTTAAATAGTTTGGTTGAGTAATCCAGACCAATCAGGTCCTGCTCTAAAATGACGTCACTCATTCACAAAATTGTATTCCCATCACGGCCTGTAAGTAGGGAGAGGCAGAAACATTGTCATTCAACACATTTAAAAACATTTTTTACTTTGTAGATTTACCTTCAATGCATTCTCATTAGCCCGTTTTTTTCTTTTTCACCATTAATCAGGAAAAAACACCGTCTCTTCAAAAGTGGATAATTGCACAAATACATTTTTTATAGTAATATATTTTAAAAAAACATTTCTACATTGTAGATTTATATTTAATGTATTCTCATTTGCCTGTTTTTTCTCTTTTCCACCATTACTTAGGAAAAAACACCATCCCTTTGAAAGTGGATAATTACACAGACCAATTTTTATAGTAACAATCTTTATACACTTATCCAATTTATCCAAGATCTTTTGGCGATAGTGTCTGCAGGGTAAATATCCAATATGCCTCATGTCTTTTTAGTAACAAGTCATGGTTACCTCCCCTCCGTTGTAAACTGACTTGTCCAGTGCCACAGAAGCGCAATGATGAGATGTCATGTTTGTAGTCATTGAAGTGTACCGCAACCAGGTAATCCTGGTCGTTTCTTGTGTTCGCTAATACGTTGTTTTAACTGCCTTTTTTTCTTTCCTACATATACCAGACCACATGAACATGTTAAAATGTACACTACATGAGTGGAGGCGCAAGTGATGACACTTTTTATTGGAAAAGACTTATTATTGTAAGGATGGCGGAACATGCGCGTCTTGTAGGTGTGGTTACACTGTGCACGTCCTCCACATCGATAATTGCTAGTTGGTAATGGGCTTAGTAGTCTTTGCGAAGCTCTCCTAGGTTTATATCTTGCAAAGTCGGCATGAACAAGAAGGTCTCCAAGGTTCTTCTCACATTTGTATACGAAGTGCGGTAGGTCCTTCATAACATGTGAGAGTTCAGGATCAGATTTTAAAATATGCCAGTATTTTTTTAAAACTGGACATATGATATGCGAGAAGGGAGAGTAAGAGGTAATACAAGTGACAGAAAATTTATTTTCTTTTTTCTTGCTTTTCTTTAGCAAGTCTGACAGAGGTTTACTCAAGGCTGTATGTAGGCTTTATCAATCCATTCTATTGGATAACCTTGCTGTACAAATCTATCTTGCATGTCTTTTGCTTTTTCTATATAATCCTCAGTGGTCTCACATATTCTCCTAAATCTAAAAAAATTACTT
The DNA here is from genome assembly GCA_037577275.1 of Bryconaethiops microstoma. Taxonomy (NCBI): domain Eukaryota; kingdom Metazoa; phylum Chordata; class Actinopteri; order Characiformes; family Alestidae; genus Bryconaethiops; species Bryconaethiops microstoma. The sequence goes on from JBBJLS010000036.1 coordinate 576,149, forward strand.
TTGGGTAGACCTCTTTTTAGGGTTGTTGGATGAAAACTACTCGCCAAAAGAATCGTGTTTTTTTTATCAGTCTCTATTCTATATAATGTGGTAGACAGAGAACCATTCTTTTTGAAAACCGACATGTCCAAAAATTGACCTTTTCTTGGCTATAATCTACTGTGAACTTTAAATTGTCATCAACGCTGTTCAACAATACAAGAAATTCAAGTAGTTCATCACTGGTTCCCTGATAAAGACAAAATACATCATCAGTATATATGTATGATTCAGTCCTGGCGGACTCTAAGGCATGACACAGCTTTGGGTGGACTTGCTCCACAATCTGTATGATTCATTGCCTCACGAGAGGGAATTCTACATTCTCCAATCCCTCCAAACAGTGACTCAGAGCTATCTAGATATATATTGTGATCCCCAAAAAGAGCCCTGGAGAAGTATGATTAAAAAAAATAAAAAATCTTACTGGAGGAGTGTGATAAAAATAGGAAGTGCCTGAGGGTGAGATCAGAATGATCAACGATGCAGTTAATAACAGCTATAAAAAGCCTCGGGAGACCTTTTGAGTGTCCTTCGAGGAGAGATATTGTCAAAACTATTGTTACATGCACTGTCTAAACAAAGGCCCAAGCAGTGTACAATTACGCCACTTTGGCAGGAGAGCCAGCACTGTGACTTTATTTCTGCTCTCAGCGACGAGTCTCCGGGGGGAAGTATCTGTCAAGCAATTTGAGAAAAGTGCCATTTGAAGAGTCCAATTTCCAACAAGAGGCAACCAAAGTTTAAAGTAATCATTTTTCATGCTTGCTCTCTTCCTCGCTGTCTCCCGTCCTCCCTCCCTCTCACCTTTCTTTTTTGGGGAAGCTAAAGTGTTCCATCACCAGACGGCAGGCCGGCACGGTGGATTCTTATGCTGTCCCTGATTGCTTGTCGGGTGCTAAAGCTGGAGAACGGTGGAAACGGCGGCACTTCAGTGAAGGTTAACTGTCATGTCGCTGCTTTCAACAGGCCCTCTCCCCCAGCTGGGGAATAAAGACTAGCTTTCATGACAGTATGGCTTGAAATATGGGAGCTGGCTGGGCCCAACACTGAGCAGGCTCAAAGTACAGACTTTCAAAGCCAAATGTATACTCAGCTGAGGGGTCACTTTTCAACAAAAAAGAAATCAGAAATACAATCAGGATGACCGGATGAGGAGTTATAGTGTCTGATGGGTGTGTATGTGACAGGGGGAGGAGTTATAGAGTCTGATGGGTGGGTGTGTGACAGAGTGAGGAGTTATGGAGCCTTTTCGGTGGATGTGTGACATGGGGGGTGTTGTAGAGTCTAATGGGTGGATGTGTGATGGGGGGAATT
>JBBJLS010000036.1:577604-596021 GCA_037577275.1 Bryconaethiops microstoma
ACCACCAGTATACTGATCACCGCCTGATCATCTGGAATCATCTGCTCCTGTTTCTTCACTGGTTCAGGACTTCAGATGGTCTTTGTTCTGCTTGAGTGCTTCATATGTAGGTCACTGTATGTCTTAAACAAAAATATTCCTCTGAAACTGGTCAGGTTCAGGGACTGGACTGAAAAGGAGAGTCTTTGAAAGTTCTTCAGGAAACCTGGAGAACTGTTTCTCAAGAATACATTAAAACATAAAGTCTTTGAAAGCAAAATATGAAGAAATGAAGGGTGGCTCGAGACTTTTGCACAGTGCAGTGTGTAGAACATGTTATTTAATTTTATTGATACATTCAAACAGACTATCATGTGAATGTAACCTATTAAATTAATGAACAAGGTGCCAGATTCACTAAAATAAGTGTCAGATACAATCTTGGAGATGCCAGCCTCTCTCTCTGTAAGATACAAAGGAGGGTGTTGTTTCAGTATGGTTCCAGCCTCAGACATCCTCCCTTCTTGTCCCTTCTCAGTTGTCCTGATCTGACATCGTGAATGTGAGTGTATGTTTGTGTGTGTGTGTGTGTGTGTGTGTTACACTGTGATTAATTAGGACATGCGGAGAGGCGGGTGTTGGGTTGTGGTGGTGTGTTTGTGAAGGGGGGGTGATAATATTTACTAAGTGCTGAGGTGAGGTTTTCATTAAGCGTATTTTGGGACGGGTGGGCAATCTGGCTACACCGTCACCATGACAACCTTTTGTTGGAGGAGTCAGAAAGCCATGTACTGTGAAACACTGGAATGTAGACCAGTTAGCAAGTGCACAGCCAAAGGTCTTGGTCAGTGTCAGAGTGATTTATTTCAAAATAAAATACAATAATAATGGTATGTCCCTGTTAATACGTCACCACTTAACAGCACCAAGGCAGACACTTTTATGAGGACATTAATCAGAAGTTTGAGATATGATTTTGTACATTTATTAGGTTTTAACTGGGTAGATACAGTTTTTTTTGTTGTTTTTTTTTTTGCTAAAACACGCCCACACACACAAGCAAAGTCAAAATCACAACTGACACATTCCTGTCATATTTTAAACATTGTTTTCTAACATCAAAGTCACTGAGGCCGTGGCCTGGGCCGAGGGTCTCGATCGTCATGACCCTCAGTGGCTGTGTGATTGGCATGTGACGCCCCATGGCTCTGTAATTTCCTGTGATTCTTTTTCCATCCTCTCTGCTCTGCAGGGGTTAACAGAGGCAGCACAGGCTTCATAAACACTTCATACGCACAACCAGGGGAGCTGTGAAAACAACCCCTCCTCATCAGGAAACAAGGCTGCAAACAATAGATAAAATTAGATCTCCATTGTCTGAGATGGTGAGGGAAAGGTTCCTTATGTGATTACAGTTCACTACACTATTTACGTTTATGCTTTAAAATATGAGCATATTGGTGTGAAGCAGTAGTGAATTATGTGCATAATTGTCAAAAGGTAGTCAAAAAACAAGGGAAAACAGTTAAAAAATCCTTTAATAAGCTATGAAAATGTTGTGTCAAATGCAGGGATGGAAACTGTATTTTCATAGATATATATTGAAATGCTCCTGATTATTTGCATATAAAAAGCACCTAATTACGTTTAAGTATTGCTTACTTTCTTTCTTGACTGCTGATGCAACATTTGCATATTTTTTTTTATTTTAAAGACCTAGTACTAAAATTGCATATCCCTGTACTTTGTTTTTACTTTTAGTTTAGAGTATACATTAACAAGTCTACTTTGACTTCGGACAGTATAAATAGTCAAGTAAGGCTAAGTCCTCTCTCTTTAAAAAAAGGCCCAAAATAAGGTTGAGTCTTTGGCACTGGCATCACTTAACTTACTTTTAACAGTCAGAGAGTTCTAAAATATGATTGGCCCACACATGCTGGACACCATTGTAATAAACACTGAAAAATGAACATTATTTTTGAGAGTGAGAGTATGTCAGTACATAGCAATCTTTAAGCCAATATTTAGCCATTTTTACACCACTGCAATAATGCTGTTTCTGCTCATATTATTATATTTGCACCATGCAGCTAAAATAGTGATTTTAAATGATGCATTTCTGTTATGACTGCTTATAAAAGACATGCATGTAAGATGTTTTTACTTTTTACATTTCTGTTTCATTCAGTCCTTCAGTATTGATTTAACTTGAAATCTTGGATGTTCTGTTTTTGTTGTAGTTGAAACAACACTTAGGGTCAACTTCCCAGATAAGGATTATGATCCGTACTTCTAGGGGCCATGAAATAAGAAGTCAAGTCAAACTTAACTGTATAGATATTTTCACAAAGCATCTTTACAGCAATCTACATCCAAGCCCCCAGTGAAAAGGCCAGAAGAGAAAACGAAGTGGGAAAACTCCTTCTAAGGAAGAAACCTTGAGAGGAACCAAGCATCAAACCAATCTCGTCCTCCTCTGGCTGACACTGGATAGCAAGACAATAGCAAGAGGCAGTTCGTATCATGACTCAGAGAGTGTCTGAGGGACATGTAGTAATTAACACTGAATGGGAGATAAAGGTCACCTATAATTATACAAAGCAGCATAAACCAGTCATTAATGTTGGTGCTTAATAACAGCCAAGTAAGCTTATCTGATTAATAGTTCAAGAGTTGAGTCCAAAAGAATGTGAAAAAGAGTTAAGTGCATGGAGGCATTAGTGGTCTTCTGGCCAGGTGAGTGAACGTGCAGTGAGTTGTTATGTTTCCGGGCATATCAGGAGGGCCAGAGGCACTTTGGCGATACTCTGTTGGAAGAACTTGACCAGAGGGTAAAGAACACAAACATCCAGTTGCACATACATCAGCTTTGAGTCTGTAGAGACCTTTCATAAGGAAGAAAATTTGAAGCTCTTATAAATAAAAAAAAGGATGTGATGTTAGAGCTGGTCAGGAGGACAGGCAGAAGGAACACCCCGTCAATTCAATGAAGCACCAGGGCGGCAGGGCAGGAACATCTTAAGAAAGAGAAACACAGAAGCAGAAAATGTAGCAACTGTAATACACAAAAATATTTTTGACAGCTCTCTTTAAAACACATGGGTTTGAAACTTGTAATGTTTGTTTTAAATTAGAGCTGTCAGAAATATTTTTTGTGCATTATTCCAGCTATATTTTCTGTTTCAGTGTATTTTTATTTGAACTATAGGTCTAAGTTTGCTATCATATGGATTTGTGGCCAGTTATGTATCCAGGACCTCCAGTGGCATTTCTCACAAAGTTGCTCCAACTCATTTTAAATGAAAAGGTCTTCGGTTAATTCCTCTTCATCTCCTTGTCTGTGGTTATTCTGAAGCAAAGGGCCTTCAGTCTAACTAATGGAAAAGATAGCTGTGCCACCCACACTAAAAGTATAACCATTGACTAGCTTATTTTCCTTATGGTATTTTAAAGGTTAAATTTTCAGCCCAGACTTAAAAATGAAATACCATTACTATGATACTTAATAATGGTATGGAACAGAACCAAAAGCTGCAGAGATGTAATGTCAATTTCAATTAAAGTCAAATTAAAATTTATTGTCATCTCAACTCTATTCATGCATACAGTGAGATAAGACGGCATGGCTTCACATTTCACAGAGTACAAAAGAGACGTAGAATACATGTATAAAATGAACAATAAAAATAAACTCTGAACTAAAGTAAAAATGCACAATTTAGTACAAGGACATTCAATTTAGTACAAGGCAATTTAGTACAAGATTTAGTTTATTAAAAATCACTAGTCCTTCATCGAATGGTTAGAAGGCCCTAGGGCTTTTTGTAAATAAGGTAATCAGTTTCAGAACTCAAAAGAGACTTTGTGCCTATCTCCAAAAGACAATAATGAGTCAGTTATCAAAACTAGCATGGTTGAATTTATCACCTTGCCTTGACCATTGTGTCAACACTGAATCCATGCCAGCTCAAACATTTGGCAGGTCCTTAACAAAGAATTTCCCTGTCTATGAGAACTTCACAGCATTGACCATGAGCTAGTGGAGTGTACTCTGAGGAACAGATATATTTCTCAGCCACATTCATCAAATACATAGCAGAAAGCCATGTTTAACTTAAAGGAAGCACTAAAATAACGACGTAGACTGACGAGTTGCACTTTCAACTCTCATTTGTAACCCACCTTAACCGTTACTTTTTTTTTTTTTTTAATGCACTTTCCATTAGTTGATCGTTCCATGATGATTTTAAAAAGAGAAATGCTCCCAAATTGCTTTGGAATAAGATTTCCATCAGTTCAAAGTAAAACATATTTGGCCAGCATGGTGTTAATTTATAGTATGTTCAATTACATTTTTCCAGAATCAGGAGCAAACATACATTTGTAAAATTTGTAAAATTACACCAATTTGGCTGCAAAGATAAGAATTCACCCCAGGAGTGGCATGACTTGACATGATTTTGGAACCCGTTGCCAGTTTGGTTAAAGAGCTTTTACAGGACAAAGTGAATGAGAAGGAACATTTGAAGTCAGTCAAGTCATGGGTGACCATAGCAGCAGAAACAATATGTTATTGACTTTCAATATAAGTTAATGACAGGATTTTATTTTGGACCGTTTCTTCTGGTCCATTTTTGGCACAGTTTAAAACATGCTAGTTTCCAAAATTATGCAAAAAATGGCAAAAGGTTTGGTTCCGACAGAAATATATTCTCGGCACAGGATGAGAACTAATTTTATGTTTGACCATTAATTTCAAGCTTGGTTAGGTAAGACATAAAACTTTTAAGAAGCAAAAAATTGACTCAAAAGGTTTACTTTGTAAATTGTGAATTTAAGTCATTTAATTATGTCATAGTTGCTGCTGTCTATACAAATATTCCCTTAACAGCATCACTATAGAACCAGGTAGAACTTGGCAAATGGAGCAAATTTCAAAACTTAGTCAGTCACCTGACTCCCGAGAATGTTTTGTTTCGGAAGTCATGCAAATAATGCTTACACAATATCACAAATATCTATGATGGTGTCAACAGAATACCCTATGTAAGTAAATGTCCATCTGTCTTAAAGGAGCCTCCGTTATAGCGATGGATGTTTATCCTTTAGTTGGAATTGAGTAATCGTGTTTATTCAACAGGCTTTTAAAAGGCTTCCTCTGCTCTCTTTAGTTGTCTCTTGAGCTTCAGTTTGCAATGGCTGTTTATTGTCTGTCAGAAAAAAGCACAGCAGGCTTCTCATCTAGATTATCTTAAGGCCATCTGTCAAATAGTCTTGACCCTGTTTGTTCTTTAGTGATGTTCTGTCCTTAGACTTGGTTTCTGGGTTCAAAGCGTCATGTAAAGGTTCAGAGGGGAAGGAAGGGGATGCCATCATCATCATCATCATCATCATCATCATCATCATCATCATCATCATCATCATCATCATTTTTATTTAGAGCTTTTCCCACACTCAAGGATTCTGTTCCTAATGTGTTTGATACTGCATGTATTGCATCGGAATCAGAATCAGAACTAGAATCAGAAAATTGTGTTGCTCCTGGACAAAAATGCTTATGTTAGGACTGCCCAGACACACAGAGATGCAGGGACATGAAGTCTAAATAAATCCAGTAAAAGACAACAGAAAAACTCAACATAAAATACTCTGTTATATTCATAAATATTGGGGTATAAATACAATAGATAAATAACTTACAGTTAAGTTAATTAAAGTAAAAAATGTAAAAGTAAATTACTAGTAACACAAATGGTGGTTATGAGTATATTACTACATATAATCGAGACATTCCACATGGTAACATGTAACATAATGAAATGATTCGGCACTCAGTAAGAATATTGCACATGGTAAGGCTATTGCACATAATAATAAGATATTGCACACAATGATAATGTTTTAGCACTCAATAAGAACATTGCATGATATTGCGCATGGTAGACTATAGCACATAGCATTAAGATAATAATGCACATACTAATTTAAAAACAATGAGAAATAGCGCAACAAAGTAGCATCAGGTTATTGTACAGATTATTGTGTGGAAATGTGACAAGGGAGGAATCATAGAGTTTGATGGGTGGGTGTGTGACAGGGGAGGAGTCATAGAGTCTGATGGGTGGGTGTGTGTGTATGTGTGTGTCAGGGATAGGAGTTATAGAGTCTGATGGGTGGGTGTGTGACAGAGGACAAGTTATAGAGTATGATGGGTGTGTGTGTGTGTGTGTGTGTGTGTGTGTGTGTGTGTGTGTGTGTGTGTGTGTGTGTGATGGTGGTGGACCTAGAGTGTCAGATGGCTGTGGGAAGGAAGGATGTTTTGTGGTGTTCAGTGGAGCACTTTATGCTGGTGAGTCTGTGGCTAAACATACTTCTTCGTTGTGCCACCACATTGTGCAGTGGATGACCAGCATTGTCCATGATGAACTGAAGACTACACAATGTTCTCCTTTCAGCCACAGTTAATTGTCAAGTTCCTCACCCACCACCAGAGGAGGACAAAGTAGCTAACTGCATTCCTTAAGTGAAAGTACAGATACCACTAGTCAAATGATACTCCAATACAAGTGAAAGTCATACAGTCAAATTTCACTTAAGTTAAAGTACTAAAGTACTTATTTGCAAAAATACTTAAGTATTAAAAGTACATGTTTCACTGCATTGTTGACTTATTGCCACCACACTTACAATACCTAATCCATTTAACTAGCTTGTAGAAGATGTAGCATAAGGAATAAGGTGGTCACACACACCAGATCACGTGACGTCAATCGGTCCCGGAAGTGAATCACGTCTAAGGTATATAACAGGAAGTGAGAGTTCCTCTTTACACAGACATTGAGCTTCAGGCCCAATTCGTGTCCTCCCTCGACTCATCTGTACCATGAGTACTCTGGTTCACTAGAATCTTCTCTATAAACCTCTCTGTGTGCTTGTGAGAATGCTGCTTCCTTTGGTGGGAATCTTTACTCCTTAGTGGAGCGTTCTCAGATTAACTGCGTGAGTAACCGGCTCTCTCGTTTGTATCCGTGATTGGGCTCTTCCCTCATGCTACAGCTGGGCAACTTTCAGTGATTTGTGTCTGGCTTTGTGACAGAATGTCTGTGTCTCAAGTGAGCCTAGTGGATCTCGCTCGTGTTTGGGAGGTTATTAATCAGCAGGCGGTTGAAATAGTGAACCTGAAACAGGAAGTAGTGGCTCTCTGTGCGGAGGTTGCTGCCCTGCGACAGGTTTCACAAGATCGTTCTGCTGACCAAAACCCCCAGCCTGCGGTCCAACAACCTCCTCCCTCTACCTCATCAGCATCTGTAATACCAAAAATAGCCTTACCTGAAAAGTGGAATGGAATGGATGGGAAGTGTGATGTGTTCCTCACCAACCTCTCTCTCTTGTTCGAGTTTCAGCCCCAGCGCTATCCATCGGACAGGAACCGCATCACACTTCTCACCTCACCCGGCCCACACCACCATCTTTTGCCTTAGAGACCCACTCCGGAGCCGGGGAACCCATGCAGATAGGACACACCTTCCTGATGGTGGTGGAGAGAGAATGCCGCTATCATGAAGGCCTATGCGCTTATTGCACCTGGTGAATGGGGGGGGGGGCTCTCACCTGGTCCGATGGTTGCCACTTCTTCCTACCATTTCCCATCTCACCATCCAGGTAAGTCTCCAACTGAGCCACCAACAGATCGTGGCCACCGCCTTCGTTGATTCGGGGGTGGCTGGTAATTTCATCAATCAACCTTATGCTGCTCAGTTGGGCATTGACACGGTGGTGTTATCTCGACCCGTTGACATCACTGCCATTGACGGTTATCCTGTACCCACTGGTCCCATCACCCAATGTACTCAACCCATCACCATCTCCATTGAAGACCACACGGAGACCATCTCATTTCTTATCACTTATCTCTCCTCACCTCTCATCATCTTAGAACACCTGTGGCTGGTCAAACATGATCCCCTCATCTCTTATACTCCACACAGTACTCTCCAATGGGGATTGACCTGTCAGGAGCTCTGTCTCCAGGCAAGGGTCGAGATGTGTGCAGGGGAGTCCGAGGCCCCCGACGTCGACTTGGAGTCCATTCCCATCCCACATCGTGACCTGGCTGGGGTCTTCTGCAAGAAAAAAGCAATTCGCCTTCCTCCTCATCATCCCTACGGCCTCACCATCGACCTCCAGCCAGGTACTGTACCACCCCATGGCCATCTGTACTACCTCGCCATGGATGAGTACATCGTGGAGGGACTTTGTCAAGGCACCATTAGACCATCCAGTTCCCCTGCAGCCATGGGGTCCTTCTTTGTTAAGAAGAAAGATGGGGGACTTCGCCTCTGCATCGACTATCGGGGGCTCAACAATATTACCATGAAGAACCGTCATCCACTTCCTCTTACCAACACCGCCCTGGACACCCTCTCTGGTGTTAACATCTTCACTAAGTTGGACCTATGGAGTGCCTACAATCTGGTCCGCATCAGAGAGGGTAGAAGACGGCCTTCATAACCCCCACCGGCCATTATGAAACCCTGGTTATGCCATTTGGTCTCTGCAACAGTCCGGCTGCGTTTCAGCAGTTCATAAATGACGTGCTAAGGGACCTACTTGGAAAGTGGTGTTTCGCCTACTTGGACGATATACTAATCTATTCTAAAACCACTGAAGAACACATTCAGCATGTCAGAGCGGTCCTGAAGAGGTTGCCGGCCCACCAGTTGTACTGTAAGTTGGAGAAATGTACCTTTCACCAGCACACCACCACATTCCTCAGCTTTGTCATCTCCTTTTAGGGTGTGGCCATGGATCCCCAGAAGCTGAAGGCTGTGCGTTCTTGGCCTCTACCCACGACGCTCAAACAGCATTTTCTGGGGTTCGCCAATTTCTACCGGCGATTTATCCAGGGCTTCAGTTCCACTGCAGCACCTCTGACGGCCCTCCCTAAACCGCAGTCCGGAGGTTTCTCCTTAACTCCTCTCGCCATCAAAGTCTTCAGAACTCTATGCCACCAATTCATCAGTGCCCCCATCCTTCTGCATCCAGATCCTTCCAAGCTGTTCATTGTCGAGGTGGACGCCTCCGATGTGGGCATAGGAGCCATTCTCTCACAGCGAAGTCCAGGCCAGAGACTACACCCCTGTAGTTTTTTCTTTAGAAAATTCAATCCCACACAACAATGATACAGGGTAGGTGACCATGAGTTTCTAGCCATCAAGTGGGCTCTAGAAGAATGGCATCACTGGCTCCAGGGCGGCAGTGATCCGTTCACGGTCTGGACCAATCAACAGAACCTCATCACCATCTGGCTTGCCAAACAACTCAACCTCAGGCAGGCGTGGTGGGCATTGTTCTTTGAGCAATTAAATTTCCACATCTCCTACCGTCCAGGGTTGAAAAACACTAAGGCTGATGCCCTCTCCCATCAACATCAAGTGGAGAGTCCCTGGATGGATCCCGCGCCTGTCCTGCCACCTCAACTCATCTTGGCTCCTCTCCGGTGGGGGTTAGAAGAAAGAGTCCACTAGGGGCATGCCTTGGAACCTCCTATGGACAACACACCTGCTGGATGCCTTTTTGTCCCCACCAACAACAGAACAGAAGTCATCCAATGGCCCTACTCTTCTGCTTTCGCTGGTCATTCGGGATTCTGTCAGACTCTGTCACTCCACCAACAAACCTTCTTGTGGGCCAACATCATCTCTGACACCAAAGCTTTTGTCCAAGCCTGTGACATGTGTATCCGGTCCAAGACTTCTAATATGGCGACACCAGGTCCCCTTCAACCTCTCCCGGTCCCTCACCGTCCCTGGACTCACATAGCCCTCAATTTTGTGACAGGACTCCCCGAGTCTCAAGGAAAGGACACCATCCTAACCATTGTCAACAGGTTCTCCAAGGCTGCGCACCTGGTGGCTCGCAGCTAAGGTGAAGTGATTCTGGAGCACGTAGTCCGATTGCATGGGTTCCCCAAGGACATTGTCTCGGACAGAGGGCCCCAGTTCACGGCCAAGTTCTGGGAGGCCTTCTGCCATCTGATTAACTCCACTACCAGCTTATCGTCCGGGTACCATCCCCAGACCTATGGTCAGACGGAGCGGGCCAACTAACAACTGGAGCGCTTTCTCTGCTGCTTCACGACTGATAGACAGAGCTCCTGGGCACGCTACCTCATTTGGGCTGAACTCTCCCACAACCTCCTCACCTCCTCTGCTACTGGCCTAAGCCCTTTTGAGGTATGCAATGGTTTCCAACCTCCGATGTTTGACCATCAAGAGCCGGAGGTTGACATACCATCAGCCCAACAGTTGGTCCGCAGGTGCTGGCAGGTCTGGCTTTGGGCTAGGAAGTCCATCCTTCAGGCTAATGCCCATTATACCACTCAACATCACCGCCGGCACCCTCCGTTATGATTGTTTCATGTTGGTGACAGGGTATACCTCTTGACTCGCCACATCAAGCTCCACACCGACTCCAGGAAACTTTCACCACGCTTCATTGGTCCCTACAAGATCATCAAACGGATCAACCCTTTCACCTTCTGGCTCCAGCTGCCTGTCTCACTCAGGATCCACCCAGTCTTCCATGTATCCCAATTCAAACCTGTTTTCTTCTCTCCGCTATCTCCCCATGTTCCTGCTCCTCCTCCGCCTCGGATCATTGATGGTGGTCCTGTGTATACCGTCTGGTGGATCCTGGACTCACGATGCCGCGGCCATGGCACCCAGTATCTCATCGACTGGGAAGGTTACAGTCCTGGGTTACCAGTTGCTTCATCTTGGATCCATTCCTCATCCAGGACTACCATCGTTGGGTATCCTCTCAGCCTGGCCCGGTGGGGGGGGGGGGGGGGAGGAGGGGGGGGCTGGTGATCTGGTTCCCCACACACCAGATCACGTGACGTCAATCGGTCCCAGAAGTGACTCCCATCTAAGGTATATAACAGGAAGTGAGAGTTCCTTTGTACAGAGATATTGAGCTTCATGCCCAACTTGTGTCCTCCCTCAACTCATCGGTACCGTGAGTACTCTGGTTCTCTAGAACCTTCTCTATATACCTTTCTGTGTGCGTGTGAGAATGGTTCCTTTGGTGGGAATCTTTACTCCTTAGTGGAGTGTTCTCAGATTAATTGCGTGAGTAACTGGCTCTCTCGTTTGTATCCGTGATTGGGCTCTTCCCTCACGCTACAGCTGAGCAACTTTCAGTGATTTGTGTCTGGCTCCGTCTCCGTCCATTCTCCCCCCACTGATTGACCATGTTTAAGAAATGCTGGCATTGCAGTGTTGTAGCGTACAGATGTGACATAACACTACTGGTGATTTCTGATAGGCTGTCATCTGCTAAAAAACAATCAGGTCTTAGAAAAGTGAGACAATAACACCCACTTTCAGAGCTGAAGGTAATGAGTAATGAGAACCTTGATAGTAATGTAGTGAAGTGAAAGGTACGGTTTTGTCTTTCAAATGTAGTGAAGTTAAAGTTATAAGTTTACAAAAAAGACTACTCAAGTGAAATACAGATACTCAAAAACTGTCCTTAAGTACAGTACTCAAGTAAATGTACTTTGTTACTGTCCACCTCTGCCCACCAGTCATCCTGATCGGTTTGTTGAGTTGCTTTCTCAGCCATCCTGATTGGCTTATTGTCTGTTGCTTTCTCTCTGCCATTCCAAAAGTGTGGGCCAGCAGCTCAGCAGGTGCATAGCTTAGGAGAGTGGAGGGTGGAGGATGGGGGGGACTCATGAAAGTGTATATTTGTATCTTTTTATAGCTTAAAATTACAAAATGAAAAATCTGACCATTACTACATCCGCTGTAAACATGCTAACTCACCTCCTATAGTGGTGCTGCATTAGTATGCACTCTTCTGATGATGTATCTTGAAGGTGGGGAGAACTTTTGAAAAAACTTCGTTGGTTTAGATTTTTGAAGGTGGGTTTGTTTGAAAACTTTTTTTTCCCATTGGTTAATGAAAGAAGGCAGGAAGCTAATGTTACTGCTAGGAAGTTGAATATCTCATTACAGATATGTGTCTTCAGGTCATCATTACAGTTGAAGGACAGCAGAAATCTTACTTTAGTTTGGCTTCTTTTCTCAGACTGAACGGAAACATATCTTATCTTTGGATTCTATTCTGTGCAAAATTAAAATTTATGACTATAAACAACAACCGAGGTAAGATGTGCACTAGTGCTATTTATTAGCCTAGAGGTCAGAGGTTAGTTCAGCAGTCAGGACGGATTGACACCAGAGGGATTACCAGTAGGCCTTTTTCACAAGAACTGAAAACTTCGCATGAAGATGCCAAGTAAAACAAGTTTCACCATTCAGACTGCAACTGGTATTTACTTCTTTCTCAACAACACTCTGAAATTCCAGGGTGTATCCATGATGCTTGGAGAACTCTCAAAAGTGTGGTTATCTGAGTTGAAAAAAGTAATTTTGTTCAATTTTTGGTCATTTTGTTTATGGTGGACCAATTTAAGTGTGTGTAGCAGTTCAGTTCAGGTCTCTCTTTTTATTCAGTTCTAGTTTAGGAGTCTGATGGTCTGGGAGAAGAAATTGGCAGTGAGGCTACAATTTGACTAAGGAAATTATATTTAATGTCAAAAATACAAGTAAAAAAACTGCAAACCAATAAAATGATATAGCCCAGTGCTGTATTTCTTTATTCCTGCAAATACCGACTGCTGTCAGGGAGCTCTTCATTAAAAACGTTCATCAAAACACAACTGTACTTTCTGCCTCTCGACCTCAGTGTTTCCCACCTGAATCTCTACCTCACTGCTCACTGTAGCTCACCTGCCTCTCTACCTCACTGCCTTACTGTATCTCACCTGCCTCTCTACCTCACTACCTTACTGTATCTCACATGCCTCTCTACCTCACCAACCTCTCTACCTCACTGTATCACTGTGCTGTGGACACAAACACAGATGTGTGGAATTAGTTGTAGGTGCTGAGCTTTGTTTGGTGTTCTAATATCACAAAGCAAAGTTTTTGTAATAAAAAAAACATGTAATAATAATAACCACTACTGGAGTAAAAAAAAATGGTATCATATGCAAGATAACGAACAAAAATGCCAAAATTTCTTTTATTTTAGGATTTAGAGGCAAAAAATCTTTGAACCCAGGAGAACCTTCCGTCTCCGCCTACAAGTGGGTGGGGAACACCGAGCAAAAGAGCAGCAAATGGCGAGTGTGTAGGAGAGCAAACACCGGTTTTAGACTGTTTTACATCATTTTTATTTGTTGAAATCTAATTTTACTAATATACTCTGAGTTCTAACAGTTAAATGATTTAAAAGAAATGTCTTTTTTGTGCTGTCCAATTGGCAGACCAGGGCAGTGGTGTGTAGACAATCCAATGGCTCATTCATGATGACCATCACATTCTACACTCTGCTGATCAGATATTCTCAAGAAAAATCAGAAGAAATCATTTAGACTTAGACTTAAAGACTTAAGACAAATGATGTCCAATTCACAGAATGGATTTGCTTAAAAATCCACGCTAAGCTCACTTGATCAAACATCTGTATGGACTGGGGATGCTGCAGAGCAGTGATTTTCTTAAACAAAGCCATTCATTATGTGGTTTTAATTAATTTGAGTGATGAGGTTTGACCATGACCTGAATCTGTGAGGATGAGAGGAACAGAAGCGCTTCACGTTAGAGAGAGAGAGAGAGAGAGAGAGAGAGAGAGAGAGAGAGACCATTACAGATTACAGGAAATCAATCTCTTTGTTTCTCTCTATCACCATCTCTCTCTCTCACTCTCTCTCTCTCTCTCTCTCTCTCTCTCTCTCTCTCACTTTCTCTTTTCTGCTTCCCTTTGCTCAGTCAGTTGTTTTCTTTCAAGCCTTTATTGATTGATTCTCCTCTTTTTTGTGTTTTTAACCTCTGTGCTCATCATATTTATTTATTTTTTAATTTGTTTTTTTGGGGTTTTTTTCTTTACAGACTTCCAGTGGTTAGCAGGTACAGAAAGAAACAGAAAATGGAAAAGAACTGAAGCTTTCAGACTTGAAGGACCTGCTGTGAATGACTCTTTTATAATGAGATGGTGGAGTAGGGACAGAAAAATTTCCTGATAAACCACTTTAATTCGAATGTTAATCATCTTAAAGGACGGATATCCAGCTCAAAAAAACATGAACAAGCTATTTATGAATCAGTTCCAGCACCTGATGAAGTGTCCTTTAATGGACTTGCAGTACGATACAGCAGAATAGTTTGTGTTTCGTTATTGATAGTGCGCAATAAATGATAAAGCAGGGAAGTATTATAATAAATGTTAATTATGATGACATATTCTTATATGTCTTAACAGTAAAGAGCGAAAATAAAACAAAAACATATAGAAATGTATCTAGTCAAAAATAAAATCATAAATGGATAAACAAAATCAGTGACATCAAGAACATAACTATCAATTAAGCAAATATAAAGAAAATAATAAAATACAATTAAAATTGTGTAAATCTAACATACAATTGAAAGCAAGAGAAATAAATAAGATAGTTAAATACTTTATATTGTGTTCCACATCACTGCTGCATTGAGCTGTTGAAATGTTAAGTAGTTCAGATGTGAACAACATCAGAATGAATTCTGAGTGAGTTTGGTTTTAGAGTCAGAATTGTTCACAGTGGTGGCTAATGGAACCAGACGTCTGCCTCTAAAAGCTCCCTCACAGAAGGTTGTTAAATGAAATTGGTTTTGAGAACCTTTTGGTCCAAAAGGTACATTCAGGGAATTATGAACAATTCTGACTCAGTGAGCTCCTTGAGAATGGGACGTTTCACTCCAAAGTGTTGAGATTCTGACTCAGGAACTCACTGATTCAGAATTGCTCACAATGGTGGTGAATGGAACCAGGTATTTCCCTCTAAAAGCTCCATCAAAGAAAGTCATAGCATGAAATGGTTACCGTTGCGCCACCTGATGCCTGAGACGTTGTTTTACCATAGATTTGAGAAGCTTTTCTCCTAAAACTAAATCCATTCATTGTGGAGGGATAACATGCAGGGCATTGTGAGGCAAAACAGTCCCCAAAGAAAATTTATTTAGTGCGTACTATTTTACCATCATCGACATCCATGTAAACACTTAGACACATGGAGCTTCACTATGCCTTGAAAATATATAAAACAGCTTTATATGTGTTTGAGACATCTGGTTCCATTCACCTCCACTGTGAAGAAATCCGAGTCTCTACAATAAACCATTTTACCCACTCTGAATGACCTTGTTTACATCACAACATGCATTCATTAAACTAAATGAAAAGATTAAATAAAACAAATACATCTTTCCTTAGGTCAGTTTTCATAATATAGTAAGGCATGGATTCATAATATTAAAATTAACTTCACCACACAAAGACAGGCTTATCCTTTTTTTTTTCTTTTCTTTTACTCTTCTGTACCTCGAGAATAATGAGAGATGCTTAGAGTGTGTTCCTGAAATATGGATAGAGTTTTGAGCCCAAATGTGTGTGGACGGCATTAAATATTGAAGAGAACATTTAAAGACTTACAATAATGTTCTTTTGTGTTGATGTTGGACTCTTGGATTTCTTTAAGTTTTGTTTTTTTATTTTATTTTATTTATTTATTTATTTTATTTTATTTTATTTTAGGTTTATATATTTTATTTATTTATACTTTGAAGAATGAAGACTGGTCACATTCACTCAGGCCACGGAATATATATATATATAAAAAAAATTCACTTTTCCTTTTAATACATAATAATTACCAGATGAGCTGAGACCAGAGTGGGAATTTTGGTCTTGAGGGTTTTTAATTAATTTCAGCGAGGGAGCAGGTAGCATACATTCAATTAATCATGCGTCCTACCTCTGCTGAGGAGCGTAGGGGAGATCTAATTAAATAAAAGGGGTCGGGGAAGTGCGGCTAATATTAAATCAATAGGGAAAAAAAGAACATACGGTGCAAAAAAAAAGAAAATACCCAGGTGGGTGTCAAGCCGCAGTGCAGAGCTGGGAAATAAATCTGTTCTGGGGGGGCTGCAGGAAACACAGGATTTCAAAGCGTTTGTTTATATCCGCTGCTCTGTTCGAAGCTGCCAAACCGGCCAGGCTTGGTGCTGTAACACAGGCCAGGACTGTGCTGTAACACAGGTGCTGAGGCTCCAAAACTGCCTGCATTAATTCTAGATAAGAAAGAAGTCCATACTGTGGTGGGATGATATAGAAACTCAGCTTGGAGTCGTGTGCATGTGGCCCAGACTAAAAATGACTGTATTACACTTTGCTATCTCATAACTATAGCAATAAACCTCAAATCTCCAAAATTTTTATCTTTTTATGAGAAGGAAGGAAAATGTGTTTGCTTTAAAGGAGGTCCAAATCAAAGCAAAACGGCATTTTCCGGCCTTTTTTTAAACAAGAGTATATAGTACGTTTTTGCATGGTTCCAAGACATACAGTCAGTACGAGATATATGAAATCTAAGCAGCCCATTTTAAACTACATGCATTTCAGTGAGAAAATGCAAAGTGTGATTACATAGTTGTTATAAAACCAGTGTTTGGAGACACACAACTTTGGTTTTATGGGCAAAAAAAAGGGTGCAAAAAAAAATTTAGTACAATCAACTCAAGGACAACTGCCTCTTATAATCAAGGATGGCTGAACATGTAGCCACATTTACGGGCTGATTATTTTTAATTAAACCACAACAAACAGTCACAGAAGTATTTTTTTTATAACTGACCTGAGCTTTAGGGTCTTGAAGTCTGTTTATGAGTCTTCCTTTTGTTTTACTCCGCGGTTGTTTCTCTATGTTTGTGTTTCTCAGCGTTTTGTCCCTTTATGGCCACTTTAGTTGTGACGTCACAGACTCTATCTCCGACACATATTCTGAAAGCGATTCGACCATCCGCTCTCTTTCCCCATACACTAAAGAGCCAACTCGACCACAACAATCAGTTTTTTTATACAACCCTGACCAATCAGTCAAAAATCTGCACATTAACGGATGTCTTGATGTTGGAATCATGCCAAAATTCAATACAGGCTCCAAAGAGAAGCAGCATCACAAAAAACAGTACATTTACATATATCTCCTTATTCAGCATGTAGCAGCTGAGTCAAACCCATTCAGAACAGCGGTCATTTACATATATACAGCGCTGTGTAAATGTCTTGAATCAAGGCATATGAATGGCTTCATTTTTTAGCATTAACGATCCCAAACACACTCTCAATACAGTCAAATCACCTTGATAGAAAACAAAACAGGATGGAACACTATCAGTCATGGATCTGCTTCCCCAAAGTCCAAATTTCAACATTTCTGAAGCCATGTGGATCATCTGGAAAGAGAACAGAACAAAAGGCAGCTGACATCCAAATTAGGAGTTTTGGAATGTCCTTCAAGAAGTCTGGAGACCTTTCCTGAAGACACTTAAAGAAATGACAGGAAAGCTTGTCTAAGAGAGTTCAGGCTGTGAACGGTGGTCATAACAGAGCTCAGAACAAATACTGACTGGAAAGCCGGTTAGAATTTAACAAACTCTCTTAACTTTAAACTGTATTAACGTATGTCCGCACATTTTGCAATAAATCACTACAAAATATAAAGAAACTTTGAGGATTCAATTCTAAAGTATAAAGAAAGGTTGAAAAATGAACTGAGGCTGTTTTCAGTACACAAAAACATTCAAACATGTCATAAGTGGACCTTGGGAAAAAAATACTGGAAAAAATGTAGAACATGGACTCATGTAACAATGTATTATTCCATCTATGTAGCGTGAAAGGGCAGAAACTGTTTTCATATCTGAAAATAAACACAAACAGATAACAGAAAAATATTTGGACATGGGAGTAAAGATATGCTGCAGCTCGATGTTGATCAATAGGAAATGCATCCAGTGGGTGTTTTCTCACCTGGGGATGGAGAAGGAGATGGACAAGACACACTGAGATGAAAAATGAATGCCGATGTGAAAATGATGTGATCGTTTCTGATGAATCTTTGGTTCATATGTATGTAGGAAGCACTGTATGGTAATACAGGGAGCATTTAGGCCTGACGAGGTTCCACAGTGGGTGGGCTGAGGTAAACTGAAGCCAGTTTTTGCCCGTTTTTCATCATTTTATCATTATGCAAGTGGCAGCTGGGCATGATTAACACTCACTCAGGAATTTAACAGTATAGCAAAGCAAGTTGACTTTATACATTTGGGATACTGTTTCTGTAAATATACATTTACAGCATTTTGCCAATGCGATGTACATCTGTGCTTTGCAGTCCACAAGAAAACATCTTGCACTCACAATAGTAAACCTAGACTTAAAATGAAGAGCTGCTAGCAAGCTAATATTCTACCAGAGATGTCAAATGAGACCTGAAGACATGTATGACAGTTTAGTATTAGGCATGAACATGTAGATTTATTATAT
>JBBJLS010000036.1:596121-632464 GCA_037577275.1 Bryconaethiops microstoma
CCAGCCGTTGTTTGGATTGTGAAACTCCATCAGCAGCTCCTGATTTAATTTAATGAAGGACTGATGGAGTCGAACCACGTTTCTTAAGGAACTACAGTAATACTGAACTTCACCAAGAACTCACTGATATACTGAACAGACCATCACTGTTTACTGTAGAACGGTGTTTGTGTTTATACTGTTTAGTTTTATTTAGTATGTTTAGCAATATTAATGTTGAAAAAACAGCCACTACTCATCTAAAGATGTTTTGAATTGTATGAAGATGTTTGGGTCCAGATGTTGGACATTTGTGATGATTGTAGAATATGAGATGGTTTTCACAACCAGTATGTTGAAACCAGTGAGGCGACCTGTTAAAATGGCAATTTGCTCTTATACACGTGTTCACCATTCAAATGCAGACATGCTGGCAAAGAAATGCATTTTGTACCCAGTTTTAAGTAAAACAAGCAGATTGTAAAAATATAAAGTAAACTTAATTTCTAGCTGCTGCATTGGTATCATACTCTCAAAATCTAAAACATCTAAAACATGATTACAATACAAACCATTGGGAAAGAATGATTAAAATCTCACGAGAACAGTCTGTCTCTATATAACACTGATATTTTAGTGCAATGTCTGTAGCTTCTAATTCACTTTATGGGTTTGAGTTAATGGGTTTTTTTCAATACCAACTCCCCTATAATGATCTGCACCAAACAACCCACAAAAATAGGTGCTAAGACACAAACAGACAATTTGCACAACAATGCCACCATATCATAAAGTAAAAGATAACTTTTCTTATTCAATGTATATTTGAAAAAAGACAGACTTTCATGCAGAAAGTAAGATTTTGGATGAGTCACCATAGAACACTGCAAAGTGAATATTTCATTTTGGCCTGTTAGCACAAATCTTATTGATTGCAAGGCATAGCCTATTCTATTCTATCCTAGCCTCATAGCATCTGGGCTATATACATAGCATCTTGCCGAAAAACAACAAAGCAAGTAACCCTTCATTAACCCTATATAATCGGTGTAAAACAATCTAGAACTGGTGTTTAACCTCAGAACAAAGAGTGTATCAGTAAACTCTGATTTCAGTAAATATAATCGGTGTAAAACAATCTAGAACCGGTGTTTAACCTCAGAACAAAGAGTGTATCAGTAAACTCTGATTTCAGTAAATATAACCGGTGTAAAACAGTCTAGAACTGGTGTTTACTCTCAGAACTCAGAGTTTATCAGTAAACTTTGATTTCAGTAAATATAAACGGTGTAAAACAGTCTAGAACCGGTGTTTACCCTCAGAACTCAAAGTGCATCAGTAAACTCTGATTTCAGTAAATATTAACGGAGTATAAGTGTCTTTTACAGATGCGACATTAAGGGGGTCTATGTCCTGTATTGCTACACTAAATAATTACTGCATAAGAACAGTCTGTTACTTCATAACATCCTTATTCTTGGTGCAATATTTGTAGTTTCCTGATGGGTTTTTCAGTACCCACACCCACCCGACACATAATAAGAACCAGCCTGCATCGCCCACCGGGGTATGGATGCCCCCCCCCCCATAACTTTCTCTGTTTCCTTCCTCTAACTCTGCCTCTCTGTGTTTTTCTACCGTTGTAATAAAGGCACAATTAGAGATCTGACAAATACCGTCATAATTCAAAGTAAGAAAAACAAGAGGGGTTTTTTTCAGCACACTGTGTATGTGACAAATAAAAGATCTTGAATCCAACATAATACTATACTGCACTAAATTCTCCATGTAGATCTGTGGTCATGAACATTCACCCTTACTTGTCATTACTGGCCTGATGGAGGCGTTTCAGAAAGATATGCTGTGTGCAATTTGAGAGCATTTGCATGATCATTAGAACCTGTAATTAAACTTTTGCGGGAGAATATTATGCTTACTTTAAATGCAGCCATTAATGTGAGTTACAAGTGATAATTACACAGTTTTCCCTGTGATCTCCAAGTTAGTTTTGCACTGAACCTGTAATGCTAAAGTAGCTAACAAGTAGTGGAGACTTTTGTACACCAGGCATTGGGTAAACTGCGATTAAATCTTCACACATTTGTACTGAGCTACTAATTCATCCCTATTAGACTTGTTAGTGTGGTTTCTGATGCTGTACCACACACTGTTACTGATAAAGGTGGACAAAAGTACACATAGTTAGCTGTAGCTATCCCGAAGACTGAATTCTTCTCATGCTTTTGTCCATTTTTTGTCTTGATTTATAGCTACATAAAAAAAAAAAAAAAAAAGACTAGTCAAGTTTTAAATGTAAAGTCAAATGTACCATTTTCTACTGTAAAAGTGTAAACATTTTGTCTGGAACTTGTCATTAGCTTCACGGTTCCAGTAAATGGGCTTTAATTACTTGTTAGCTATGTTAGCTTCATAGCTCCAATGTGCTGGCCTTAATGACTTTTTTTAGCCATTGGCTTTGTTGCTTTGTAGCTCCAGCACATAGACCTCAATCACTTGTTATTCACATCTGCACATTTGAACATGAATCACGTTACTTTCAAAGACATTCTTCGCTCAGTAAAAGCACCTACGTTTAGCTAGGGCAGACCTAGCATAGTAGACGTTCAGCAGTTAGTCTGAAGTGAATTTTTTAACTGAAGTGTTAAGATTTGTTTTCTCTGGCTTTTTAGATAAACTTTACCTTTATTGGACTCCTAAGCAAATCCACATTAAATTCTACTAAGGGATTGAGGGCTGTAGGCTGTGACAGAGCTATAGAGGTAGAGTTAGTTCATTAACAACACTTTTTTTTTTTTTTTTACCTCCCTTTTTGCAGAGAGACAGAGAAAATTATAGAGACGGAGGGGAAAAAAACAAATGGAGGAGATGAAAAAAAAAAGGGAGCAAAAAAATTGTGCAGGACAGAGCAATATGGACCAAGAGGTGGAAAGAGGGCAGACGGAGGAAAAGGTCAAGAAGAGCAGGTCATCAGGTTTGTCTCTAGGCCTCCTTGCCTCAGGCAGTCCATCACTTTCTATTAAAATCTCTAGCTCACATCGAAAAGTTCCTCGCCCAAATGATCTCAGCTTCCCAGAGTGGAAACACGGTCGTGGAAGTTACATTGCAAATCTCTTTCATCATGCAGACTCATTTACTGACTGTAGGCCTTCACTGGCTTAGCCAGAGCCCTGCTCCTGCAGAATAGATGTTATATTCCAGCTCTGATGCCACGTTAGCATAGAGAAAATTCATAAAAATACCATATTCAGTAATGAAAAGAAATAAAAATGTTTCCTGAATATAGTAGATCAACCAATACCAAAATTAGCATCATGCTAATTGCACTAATAAATCATTGGTATAATTCTATAGCACCAGTACATGGGCTTGAATTACTTGTTAGCTTCATGAGCTTTGTAGCTCCTGTCCATGGGCTTCAATTACGTCTTAGCTGTGTTAGATTTGTAGCTCCAGTATGTGACTTCAACAACTTATCTATGTTAGCTTTGTAGCAACAATACTTGGGCTTTAATTACTTGTTAGTTATGCTAACTTTGTAGCTGTATTAGCCAGTACATGCGCTTCAGTTACTTGTTAGCTTCATTAGCTTTGTAGTTCCAGTCCGCAAGCTTCATTTACTTGTGATTTACATTAGCTTTGTAGTTGCCGTACATGTGCTTTAATTACTTGGTAGCTATGTTAGCTTTGTGGCTCCAGTACAGAGGCTTTAATGACTTTGTAGCCATTAGCTTGCATCTTGGCCTCCTGTAGACTGCCTTCAATTACTTTTCAGCTACAGCTTCAAAACTTCATCTAAAAGTTTACAAAACAACAGCTTTGGCCAAACTTGTAAACAAATCACTCCCTGTACTTCAATTTGTGAGTTTTTGTGGAAACTGTTATGTTTAATTCATTTCCGGCTCACTGAGCACACACTCCTGTGCTTGAGCAGCGCATTTGCAGCTGAATCTGAGGAAAAAGTCTGCCTGCTTTGTAGCTTTATTTATTTATTTATTCATTATATATTTTTTCCAGGGTTCGTCCAGCCCTGGGTGACAGTAATGAGTGTTGGCAACCATTATTTTGGGTCCTTGGAGAGGCCCGGTACTTGCTGCCTGGGGCTTGCCCGACTGAGGCTGTCTGCCATGGAGAAATTCACTCTAAAAATAAAGGCTTCGGAAAATACGTGACCGATCGGCCCGGCTTTGACTGACGCCCTTTATTCGGTTTCACAGGCGCAAACTGAGTTATGGATGCTATTGTTGGAGATACACACACACACACACACACACACACACACACACACACACACACACACACACACTCAGTGGTCCATTCTCAGACACTGGTTTAGATTCAGTCACAGTTTCTGTCCTCTCTCTTTCTCTCTATCTCTCACTCTGTCTCTCTCTCTATATATCTCGCACTCTCCAAGAGACCTAGAACACTGCAGAAAGTTCCAGAGTAGAATGTTCCAGGATCCTTTGAAAAGTCCGCTTCATCCTAGTTAAAATACTTCTTGCCTAACTTTTATTTTACATCATGTTGTTGTAGTTTACTACTAAAATCTTTTGCTCTAATGGTTGATTGCAGTCAGTTTTTCACAGTGATATTCCAACATCCAGTGTAAAACCAGAAGAGTGGAGACTGCTATTGCAACCTTATTCCCCTATTAAGGTCTAGAAGAAACATAAGGATGAGCAGGTGTCTAGAAACTTTGGGATGTCCATCCATCCATCTGTTCATCCATCCATCCATCTGTTCATCCATCCATCCATCCATGCATCTGTTCATCCATCCATCCATCCATCCATGCATCTGTTCATCCATCCATCCATCTGTTCATCCATCCGTTCATCCATCCATCCATCCATCCATCCATCCATCCACACATCCATCATCCATTCAACCATCCATCCATCCATCCATCCATCTGTCAATCCATCCATTCACCTATTCACTCTTCCATCTCTCCATTCATACAGTATCTCCATCCATCCTTCACACACACCATCGTACATCTACACACCTTCACACACCATCACACACACCATCACAAATCTACACATCTTCACACACCATCACAAATCTACACACATGCCGTAAGGGAGTTTATTTGATCCGTGTCATGCAGTGTGATCTGTAATAATTTTATAATATTGCTGACATCACACAGTCTGTACAAGGTATTAGAAAAAGTGTATCTGCAAAATCACTAAGTAACAGGTGGTTCTGGGCTCCTCACCTAAAACACATTTTAAAGGAATATTTCTATCCCTGACTGGAAGAAACTTATGACAGAAGCCCTTGGTCCCTGCTTCTCACTCTCTGTCTCCCTCTGAGTGGTCCTGCTAATAACACACAGTGAGAGTGACAGATATTCATCTTTCCCTCCTCCCTCACTCTCTCTTTCTCCAGAGTTTTATTGCTCTGCCTTCGCTCTCACCCCTCCTGTCCATCACTGATGACAGTGCATTACTGGGAGATGAACAGCTGTCACCAGGGGAGGAAGGTTTTCTTCCTCGCTGTTCATATCCAGATTTTGGAGCAGTACAGAACGCACTGGCATCACAAATCTACACACTCTTAGTAACCTTGGCAGATATTACACTAATCCTCAGGCCCTCACACAGATATTTTAAGGGCTGAGTGTTCCAGGGGACGCCATAAATGTGAATTAAAGGGCCAATTTCATGGAAAACTTGATTTTTTTTGGTAAGATTTGTCACCTCAGCTATAAACGTGAGATGACACAGCGTGGCTCCAGATTTTTACAAGACACACAGAATACACTTCTATAAATAACACATTGACATAAATGTCTGAATTTGTATGAAGGGTCATTTTTTAAATCTAACATAACAATTGTGCAAATGTTGTCAAGTGGAAAGCAAACAAAATACTGGGATGCAGTTATGTGTGTTTTATATGTTTAAATGGTCAACAGCAATATATATATATATATAAATATATAAATATACTGTCAGTCTATGAAGATACGGTTCAGGGTTCAAAGTTGCTTTATTGTCATCAGCAGCGGTGAACATGTACATTGTGTGATGAGACGTTTCTCCACAAATAGTGACATTCAACAGAGTGCAAGTTACAACAGAAACAATATGATAAATAGACACTACGGTAATACGAGAGTAATCTAATGTAACAGTGAAATTAAAGTGTGAGTGGGATGTAAACCTTCCAGAGTGCGCCATGAGGACGATGCTGCACAGGAGGTTAATGTAGTGTGTGAGCAAAGATGCTCACATACAACATCTATGTGTAACTTTTACAGAAACTGATCCAAATGCAGAGCTCCAAGTCAAAATATTTACTGGCACAAGAGATGAATACAAACTGTACTGTGAGAACAGACAAGTTTCAATATCAGCAAAAACTGAGTCTAGAAATCAGGGGTCTTTCTGGAACTCTGAAGCTGGTGGTCTGGTTGAGGTCATTTTGAATCTTGGTCAAGATCTTGCACAACCTCTTTTATTTTAAAAAGTTGACATACTTTTTAAAAGTTCAAAACCCATTTTGAATGCACTGCTTTTGTGACAACAAATGTCCAATTATTTGCCTGTTGACCCTCAGACCTCAGTCCACAGCAGAAAAAACTACATCTAACTGATATTATCTCACTGGGGAATTTTTATTTTCTTTTTCTGATAATTTTTTTCCCCTTTTTTGTTTATTTTGAGTATTTCATTAAATCGTACTCAGTAAATGATCCCACTGGCAGATATTTTTGCTTAATATAAGCCTTTAGATCTCATTTTCAAGGTATTTACTCTTGTTTTTGTGAGTCACTCAGAGTTTGTAGGATGCGGGACATGGGCCTTAAATCTCAGTATTGCAGCTCTACTGTCTCTGACCCTGGATGACAAAAAACAGATGTGAAATCTGATGGTTTGAAACCACCTACAAATTTGGCTTGAATTTCAGTAGAATACGTGTTTTTTGCTGTTCCGACTTACGAAAATCAGTTCTGCTCAAATCATTCATTGATTATTTGCGCTGCTTATCCTTAATGCTTGTTTTTGACTTTACTCTAAGATAAATAAAAGTTTTAGAAAACTTTTGTTGTTTGAAAAAAACTTTCTCCCACTGCTCAAATCAGATATGCTTCATTTACATTTACAATTATGGCATTTGGCTGATGCTCTTATCCACAGCGACGTACATCAGTGCTCGACGAGTACACATCTGTTCTTCAACCTGTAAAGCTAAACTTACAGTTTTTCTTAGTTGTTTACGCACAATTACTTGTACTTGAGACACAATGACTACAACATGTAACTGATGCACCAACCCCCTGAACCAGTTCTGCTAAACTACAAGCACAGTTCCTGCTTTACACTCAAATTGCAGTTTTCAAACACACTTTTTTCAAAACACTACACACAATTCTCTGCATTTGGTACAATTTTCATGAAGAAAATCTCTTGTTTTCACAAGGAACACACTGTCATTCAAAACTGTCAAGTCAGTTGCCCTACTTTGCACACTAACTCATCACATGGGTAAACACCTGTCACACATACCTGCAATTTAGAAATCAGAGCTTTATAAAAGGGCAACAGGTGAGCTCTTCTGTTTTGGAGCAATGGATGCCAACATTGGAAACAGAGGCAGAGCCAGAGGAGTGAGAGTAAGAGGAGGAGGACGTGGACGGGGACGGTATCTCTGATGAGATCAAAGCCACTTTGGTTGACCATGTGGTCAAGCATGGTCTAACAATGAGGGAGGCTGGACAAAGAGTACAGCCAGATTTGAGCAGGTACACTGTAGCATCCATCATCCGGACCTTCCGAAATGAGAATAGGTAAGAAATCTCAGTACTCAATGAGTACATTACTGTAGTGCAGTATTGCCTGTGGACTGTACTGTAAAAATACTGTAAAGTATGTTTTAAGTATTTGGGAAATGTTTTCCTACGTTGTATTCCTACACAGTAGGCCTATATTACAGTATTTTACAGTGTAGCATTTGTAATGCAGAACTGAAAGATTCCCAACACGAGGTGGTCGGGATCGTCTTCTGTCTCCTGAACAGGAGACTGAAATCATAAACCCGGTTCTAGAAAATAACGCCATAACATTACGGCAAAGAAAAATAATAAAAAACAACATAGTTCAAAATATTGATAGGGTAAGCTTATCAGCACTGGACCGCCTCTTGCACAGAAATAATCAGAGGATGAAGCGGGTCTACAGGGCGCCATTTCAACACCATTCACAAAGAGTCAAAGAATTACAATAAAACTATGTGCAAGTAAGTCCCATACAATCCCACAATTGATGCGTACTCTCAACACTCTATACTCTATACATATTTCAGGACTGTACGGTAATCATACTCTGATTGTGCTTCACAGTAGTGACCACTCCAAGTCTGGATTACGTATCATGTGTGTTTCAGAGAGTCCTTGAGCTAGAGGTGGCTGCAGTGGAGCACCAGTTCATCTCAGTGATGAGGTTGGATTCAACCTAACAAAAAGACAAAGGAGGGGAAGGAACGTCATTGGCCAGCGTGGTGGGAACATCACAGTGTGTGCAGCCATGGTGTCATCCTTGGCCCCATCTGATCACATTCCTGGAAATCCTACACAACACACTCATTCCACCAGATCTGATAGACGGCCCAGAGCAGCTCAGGTATGTTGTCATTTGGGACAATAAGTTTCCGGCGGGCTGCTCTGGTTCCTAACTGGTTCACTGCCCACCCACACTTTTCAGTTGTTTATCTCCCCCCATATTCTCCATTCCCTGATCCTATTGAGGAAATGTTTTCCTGTCTGGAGATGGAAAATGTACTTCCGAAATGAGGTGCTGTGGCCAGACTGAAACAGAAGAGAAGATGCAGCATGGTTGGTTTTTTTTTGTTTTTTTTTTACTGTAGCTATACTCAGTAAATTCGTCTGTTTGCAGACCACGGTATGTGCAACTTTGTGTTGGTTGGGTTGAACACTGTGGATGTTGTTTTTGTGGGAAAAATATATTTGGTACCGTGTATTTGTGTGTTTTGTATGAAACCAGTATTCTGAAATATTTTACAATGCACTTGTGTAGGCGTCTGTACTGTCTGTAGTAAGTGTAACACTGAACAAAAAAGGCTCACAGTAAGTCATGATGATGAACGGAGAATGAAGTGGTCATAGTGTTTTACATTAAGCACATCAGTGATCAACTGGTTCTTATGAATGTCTGTTCATATGATGGTTTGTGTGTCATTTGAAAACAAAATACCATTTTGAGAAGAAATTACATTGTTTTGAATGTAAAGTTTCATTTTGCAGGAGAATTGAAGGGTTTTGCCTATTGTATGTGTGTTTTTTGATTTGTGTGTAGAGTTCTGACAATATGAGGCATGCTTTCAGAAAATGTGTGTAAACAATTGGGGAAAAACTGTAAACAAAACAGCTCACATATAAACCAAAATGAACTGCAGCAAAAAAAGTTTTATATAAAAAAATATATATTTTTACAGCATATTCAGATAATTTATTCTGCCTCCGCATCACGCCTCTGTGCTGGGTGAGGCCACAGGACTTCATCCACATCACATGCTATATTCTCCCTTGCAAGGCAACGAGGAAAGAATCCTTTAGCATGCCGAATCCAGCCCTGGCAAGATTCCACTATCTCATCACATGCTCCATTCATTGCTTGAAGTAAATTTTCCTGTGTGTAAGGGTTTTGGTCGTACACTTTTCATCTCCATGTCGAGAAAAACTCCTCAATAGGGTTTAAAATAGGGTATGGTGGAAGAAACACATTCATAAAATGCTGCTCATTGAGAAACCAATCGCATATTCTTGGACCACGGTAAAAGTTCACATTGTACCAAATGATAACATACATGGGATGCTCTACCTGCTCACGATCTCTCTGCTCAAGCAAAGCATCCCGTAGACCATCCAGGAATGTTAGTAGCATTTCGGTGTTGTATGGCAGTAACGTGACTGTGGAGAATCCCATAGCTGCTGATGGCAGCACAGATAGTTACATTTCCACCACGCTGGCCAGGCAGTTCAATAATGGCACGTTGACGTTGTAACCTCTTCTTCTCCTTTTTTGTTAGATTGAATCCAGCTTCATCCATGAAGAT
The DNA here is from genome assembly GCA_037577275.1 of Bryconaethiops microstoma. NCBI lineage: Eukaryota > Metazoa > Chordata > Actinopteri > Characiformes > Alestidae > Bryconaethiops > Bryconaethiops microstoma. The sequence goes on from JBBJLS010000036.1 coordinate 606,208, forward strand.
GTATTCATGAGGCGTAACCATTGAGTCAAGCTCAAAGATGCTCTGTACACAGTGAAAACAAACTACATTTAGTTCTGTAAATGACACAGTATAATGTATACATGTGCTGCTTCCCAGACATTACAGTATACATTCTAGTACTGAGTTTACTGTAAAAGTTTACTTACTTGCACATATTGACATCATAGCTCTTTCACGCTCTCACAGTTTCGCTCAAATGGTACCCGATAAATTTGTTTCATCCTTATCTTGTTGTGTTGCAGGACACGGTCAATTGTTGACAGACTCACACTATTTATTCCCTCAAAATGTATGTTGTCTTCTATAATCTGCTGCTATATTTCATGCAGTCGAATTGCATTAGTTTGACAGACCATATCCACAATAGGTGTTTCCTGGTGTTGTGAGAACATGCGTTGTACAACATAATTCTGTACAACATAATTCCACCCTCATGTGGCCGTCTTTCAATTCTAAAAAAAAACATTTAGTTAGAAGTATACTTTATATATATATTATTCAGTATGTATACGTATATATTTTATTCAGTAAATGTTTTCAAACACAGTACCATGGAAAACATTTTTTTCATTGTCTCTTGCTGAGACAAGTATACTTTCTACCTGTTTTCTTCACTGAAGGTCCGGATTATAGTAGCTACTGAGAACCTGCTTAGGTTTGGTTGCACACGTTGCCCTGCCTCCCTCATAGTTATGCCATGCATCGGAACATGATCTATGGCAGTTGTTCGAATGTCATTTGAAATAACAGATCTTCTTCTTGGTCTTAGCCTTTGCCCACCACCTCTGACACGGACTCCTCTTTCTCTTCTTCTTCTATTTTATTGTTCCATTGTTGGATGCACTCGTGGCATTTGCATTTGACTAGGCTTGTTTACTGTTTACTAATTGGGTTCACTGATTGGACACATGTGTTTTCAATTTTGAGTGGTAGTGTGTAAATGATGAAAACAGTGTGTTAGTTGTGTTTAACTTCTGTAGCCTATGTGCACCATTCTGGGTACAAGGGCACCACACTGCTAAATGTGTTTTGTGTTTGAGACTGTGTTTAGAGTTTTGATAAATGGGAAATTCAGATTTGCAAATTGTGTCCTAACCAGACAAATAGTGTTTAAGATTTTGACAACTGTGGGATTGATTTGATGAAAGAGTTTTGGTAGTTGACAGTTTAGTTTTTACAATGGGATTTAGTGTTTTAGCAATTCAGAAAATTGTAATTAAAAAAAAAACTTTCTGTGTTCAGTGGGCTTCAATGTACAACATAATATTGGACCATGTCTGTTGGTTCATTCACATAATGTGAATAGCACCTGGTATTTTAATACACTGAAAAAATAAAAGAACATTTTTTTTGTTAAAATAAAGTCTTTGGCATTGTTATGGGAGGCCAACAGCTGCAGAGGATCCACAAAAATGAATACATTTTAATATTAATTCAGTGTAGCCCATAAATTCTTCAGAAGAGCAATATTCTCTCAGAGGGGGAAATTTGTCAATGTCAAATCATGATAAAATACCTTCTCTTCAAATCATAAGTTTACTTACAGGTTTGCTTCAATGAACTACATGTACGAAATAATATGGAATTACATCATGCTTCTGTTATTGACGGCCAAAACTGTAGGCAACAAAAGTTGTATATGTTTTATCCCATTTTCCACCCTGTTTAGTTGTGTCTCCTTCCTATAATTCCCTCATTACACAGTGCTACTAAACTGGGAGGGTTAAGGCCAAGACATATGAAGCAGCCCTCCATCTTTTGGAAGTGCCATTAACCCTGTAGTGTCACACAGTTGCGACACCTGACTATTAAAGAGTAACATCACACCAGTGTGTTCTGGAACATATAGCAATGAACAGTCTAATGCTTCTAACTGCTGATGTAACGCTGCAAGTTAATGGACATTTAACTTAACAGTTGATACATCGTCATCTTTACACATCTTCATATTTGTACTTTTTCTATATTTGATAGTTGATCCATAAGTAAATCACACTAAACTCATTCTGAGTCCGAACAGCTGATGCACCAACTGATGGATGGAGTGAGTACCATGCAGGACGCTCAAAAGTCCAACACACACGATGAAGAAATACAAACTTACCATTTGACACCTGACATGCATCAGAGTACTACCAGTAAATCACAGTGCCCACCTGTTTTAGCAACACATCTTTATTAACCATCTTTAGGGAGTATTTATTGTCTTCCCATATTCATTCTTTACTGCTATTGCATTGTAACCATAGCAACCACAGCTTGTGCTGTTGTATAGCAAACATAATCATCCTGTCAAACGAGTCAAAGTCAAATGAGTGACACCAGCATCGAGGTGAACATTGTCTCACTGACGAGGAGATGTTTAGCTGCTGTGGAGTCAGGGGGCGCAACTGTAGCGAATAATTCACAATGCAAGGTAAGCATCTGTTAAAATTTAGTGTGGAACACTTGTGCATGAGCAAAAAATCCTCCCTTGCTGAACGGTTAATGAAATATTATTGGATACCACAACACGGTCGGAGGAGAACACTAACCACCAATCATCATGTTAAGTGAAGGGGAGGGGCTGCCTCACAGAGCATGTGAGGATAAGCCTAATTATCCTGTTTGGGACTCCCAGGTACAGGTGGTTGCATCACTCTCAGAAGCCAAGGTTGACTTTTTGTGAACTCCTCTTCCTGCTCAATAGATGCTGATGAAACAGCTGTATAGACTGAATCTAGACAGCGAGTCTTTGGTAGCATGGTCTCACATATAAGTAGAGCTGAGTACTAAAACAATCTCTTTTTCGTGCCTCATAAGCCTCCCTCCCACCCGAAACAAACCACGGTTTCCCTGAAGACAGTTTAATCCCCAAATTAAGAGCAAATCAAAGGATTCGCGTGCTGGGCTCCTGCAGACACGGCTTGAAGATGGTGTAGAGGAAGACGAGAACATCAGAAGTCATCGCAGCAGGGTGCAGAAGACATTAAGGAAGTTTCCTCATCCTCCTCGGCTGTAGGGTGTGACAATCAATCGAGCGTTCTGCTGAAAAGAGAGCTCTCCCCAAAGACCCTGGGTAGCTGGTGAGAAGTAGGCCGTTTAAAAGTTTTACGCAGCGCTGCCCCCAAAGACATATGTCTTAATTAAAGATGGCAACTCTCCAGGCCAGTTGAGACAGCTTTCCTTTCAGAGCCACTCCGGGATAGATCCCGCTTTTTTGCGGGCCTGTACAAAGAGCCACCCTGGGTTACTGCACACTGAGTAGTATCAGGAAGTTGCTGCCTTTCTGCTCCACTAGTTAACTAAGGGCCTGCACTCATTTGGAAAATAGCGCTAGGAGCAGTAACAAACTGGAAATCATTCAGCAAGAGGCAGTTCAGAAGTTATACTCCAGCATTTTTTCCCAGCAATCTGCTGCATCTTTGTTACTTATTCCTAACGTATTGATTGTCACATGAAACTTAGTATTGAAAGCATAGAAAGCCTATGAAACCGAAATTTGGAAGCGTAGCGAAGCAAATGGGACAATGGTGCAACACAAAACCAAAAACAGAAACAACACAAGACTACAAAAATGCAGAATAACACATGTGCTTGTGTGACGGATCTGAGAGAATGTCTGACTGTGCTCTTATGAAATTTTATATAACTATCAGTCACTGAAGAAACACAAAAAGGTTAGTTTCACTTTCTAAAGATTTAACTAAAGATTTTTATTACTTATATTTCATCACATTCTACTTCTCTTTTACACTCTAGTTCCTCTTCTTTTTAGGACTCATCTCTACCTTCCAGCATTCCATAGCACATACTTACATTTCTCTATACATTGGTCTTTCAGCTTTTGTTTTCCATATGTTTATCTGTGAGTTTTTGAGCATGAGTGTGACCTGACCTGGGGCAGCTGGTAGCGTAGTGGTTAGTGTGTTCGCCCTGTGATCAGGAAGTTTGATTCCCAAGACTGCTAAGCACCTCTGAAGTACCTGAGCAAGGTACCGTCCCCACACACTGATCCCTGGGTGCTGTGTTCCTGCCCGCTGCTTCAGTTGGTGAATGGGTTAAATGCAGACGAAGAATTTTGTGCTGTACACACTGTGTGCTGTGGTGTGTTCACGTATGACAGAATAGTAACATTCACCTCGCAGTATATCTTTAGCACAGAATGATTTGTGAACCTCAAATGGTTTCGAGAGTGCCCACAACAGGGCAAGCAAAGACAGGAGTCATATGTCATATGTCAAGATTATTTATATAGCCCATCATCATACAAAAAGATCATTCAATGTGCTATACAGGAATATCATAAAAATATTAAGATTGAAAATAGTTGGTGGTAAAAAAAAATAAAGGAATAAATGAAATTAAAGAAATATAGAAAACAGAAAATATATCCATAATAGAAGAAATGTGATTGAAGCGCAGATATTTAAAAGAAAGCAAAGGAGAATCAAGCATAGCTTTTTAAAGCGAGAGACAGAAAGAGAGAGAGTTTTGTAGTTTTGGGGTGATTCCTACAAGATGATTGGTTGGTCTCCAGGAAGATGACTGGCTCATCATCTCCCATTGGTGGATTGTGTGTTACTTATTCCTGATGTATTGATTGTCATGTATATTCAACCACTTAGTATAGAAAGAACAGAAAGTATAGAAAATCTGTTGATTTGAAACTCATAATAAAATCAAATGGGGCAGATGCAGAAAGTAAATGGGCAAAAAGTACAAATATAATAACCATATAATGTAAACTGCAACACTTATTTGCTAACAGTACGTGAAAGATCTGAGAGAATGTCTAACTAAACATGCCCTTATGAAATTTTCTTCAATTTTCAGACATAATTTTAAAAAGTCCAGGTTATTTTCATCTTCTGAAGATTTTGTTGTATCCATGGGAAGGTGTCCACTATTACCACTAGGATGCTAAAGGATTAGCACAACATTTAAGTTGTTCTTGAAAACAAAACATATACATGTGTGTGTGTGTGTGTAAATATATATACATATATATAGAGAAAGAGAAATATTGCTATGTTAAACACGGGTGCGCTGAATGGGGTTTCAGACCAGGGATGGACCGTATGTGTACTAGGAACAAGAACCTTAAAGCATTCAATAAAGGTGTATTAAATTCTAGCCTTTGTCTGAGGGTGTTTCTTCTCTATTGCATTGTGTCCAAGAGCTCCAAAGGGGTAATACAAACTTTCTGGTTCACCAAAATAAATACTTTTGGGACCTTTTACCCCGGGTTACTGCAGTGAGCCTATAGAAAGGCTAAAGGTGGAAGCTGAGTGATTGGGAAAATAAGAGTTGAATAAAGGGTCTCTTAAAACCTACAGTTATGTGGCTGCTCTTTTGCCACCTTCAACACTACACATGCTCTCTGGGAAATTTGATTTCCCAGGTCTCCTCCTGTTGTTTCCTCAATAAAACCCACAAATCAAGGACACGGGTCTGCAGTCTATATGTAAACTCTGAATTTGAATCTTACTCACCAGTGTTGATGTTACACAAATCCATGAAAACACTTGTGTGGAGAAGAACATAAACTGATAAACGTCCCTTTTCTTGCCCATCATAGACCCTTTCATTTTTCCCATGTGTATACTTGTGTCCCCTAGTTGTGTCTGGTTGCTGCTAGCCCTCATGTCTCAAGGTTTCTTTGGCAGACATTGTTTTCTTGAGTCTAGATGGTCTTGTTCCTTCATTTCTCACCTGTTTTTCACTTGTCGTGCCAAGCTTTAGTTCTTCATATGTTGGACCCCTAGTTCTTCATTTGTCTTCTATGTTCTTAGGTCATCTATAGACTATATATCTATATCTATATATCTAAGGACTCCCAAAGCAGAGCGTCCCATGGGACCCACCCGGGCCACCCTGGCTGTGCGGAGCGCTGGCCAGAATGTGGTTCAGCGAGAGGCGGCCGGGTGGTGCTCACAGGACGCTTTCCTTTGCCGCCACCTGCTCCTCCTCTACCCCCGCGGGGGTTGGGGGGTCTTGCCTATTGTCATGTCCTGTCAGCGGCTGCTAGAGGCCGCCACAGGTTAAGTTTTTGCTTATGAACTTTTATTTTGAAGTCAGTTTTCTGTTCAGGAGGAGTCACAGCTGGGTGTTATTAGAGTTTAGTGTTTGGGTTTGTTCACTGGTTGTGGGATTTGGGATTTATGTATTTAAAGGGTTGTGTTTATGTTTAGGTTGTCAGTCAACCATCATACTGACTCTGCTTGAGTGTTTTCCCTGTCTCCTTTTATTGTAAAGCTTATTCTGGCCATCATGACTTTTGTTTTGAAGTTTTGAAAAATAAAGAAAGATAATGGAAGTCTGAATTTGTGTCTGACCTCATTGGGGAGAAGAGGGGATTCATGACAACTTCACAGTTTACTATGGGATTATGGGAGCATGTCTAAAGCATGTCCTACTCGAACCTGTTTTACTACATAAATATCCATATTGTACCCTGTGCCCTGCTCTCTCCTATTAAATTTTCATATAAAATAATACATTTATATTGGCTTTATTTTGACATTTTGGAGTGTGTGTATATATATATATATAAACAATTTCCTCCAGGTTAAATAAAGTTTTCTGATTCTGATTCTGATATATATACACTCCAAACTGTCAATATAAATTTATACACACCCACACACACACACACACACACACAGAGTGGACCATTACACCAACAGGAACAAACACATACATTTAAATATGGAGTTGGTCCCCCCGTAGAACAGCTTCCACTCTTCATGGAAGGCTTTCCACAAGATTTGGAGTTACTGTGGGAATTTATGTGCATTCATTCTGTAGAGCATTTATGAAGTCAGACACAGATATTGGACGAGAAGGCCTGGCTCGCAGTCTCTAGTTCATCCCAAAGGTGTTGGATGGTGTTGAGGTCAGGGCCCTGTGCGGGTCAGTCAAGTTTTTCCACATCGAACATTATGAACCTTGCTTTGTGCCATAAAGTTGGAAACATGGTGTTATGCTGAAGCATTAAGATTAAGGGGGCACCTATGAACAATCTGGTATATATCTAAACACAATAACACTCAACAGAGTTGATGCTGTGGTGTGAATTTGAAGCTATTCTACAGATTGCATCACATTTTCCTTGGCTCACCAGTGTTGCAATTTTCATGCATGAATCATGTAAGGGTGGACAGCAGTGGCAAAAAACAAAGAGAAACAAGGCTGCCCGAAGGAAAGACAAAATAAAGCATTTAAAAGAGCAGTTAAAATGCTGCAATATCCAAGGTGGGCAGTGAGGAATGCTAACACTGGTTTGTAACGGTCAGGATTGTGTTATTTTTAATTAGAAAGCTTGCTACAGGTGGTTGGTGAAGTGTAAAGGGTAAAATCACTGCTTCCAGCAGGAGAATGGGGTTTGTTTTCAAATTCAGGCAACATACCACAGTACACCAATACGAATCCCTGGGTATAACTCCTAACACTACATTTTTGGTGAAAGTGTCTGCCAAATGATTTAAATGTCCAGCACTCACATATTGCTGGTTATCAAAATATAGTATGGAGAAACATCCTCTGAGAAGTTTGAAAATATTCTTAGTATCTCATAATAAATACATATTTTCTAGGAGATACATATCTTTCTCAAAGAAAGATAAATACATATCTTTCTCAAAATGGCTAAATCTAAATACACAAAATTGAAATGATGTACTGCTGCCTAAAAAAGAAAGAAAATACATAAGTGACTTTTTTCCTTCTTCTACTTGGACTTCCATCTCAAAGCAACTATATAAGAGCAGAGAGTTAGCCAAGTGAGCTGTTTGCTATTTCCTGAAAATAAGAAAAGAAAGAAAGTTATTTGCTATAGGTTTTTCTCTTTTGTGTGCATATGTGTATGTGTATGTGTGTGTGTGTGTGTGTGTGTGCGTGTGTGTATGTATATTTAAAAGTTTGTTGGAGTACATTTAAGTTTGTTGGAGGCTACTCGGTGTCTTGTAACTCCCAGTCTATTAACGAGTCCCACTCCAGCCTAAAGATGAGACATTTTGTTTGCTTTGTTTTGTTTAGAAATTAAGACACAATAACTTTATAACTACATTAAATTCAGATCCTAATAAAACATCTCTGCTACTTGCGAACACTAATGCAGCCTGGATCAAAAGTTTAGAATATGCACATTCCATGGAGTGAAAGAAAGCTTCTGTTTGCAGGCAACTTGGGACTTTTAGGGGTTAACAATGATGCAGGTGGATCAAACTTATGAAAAGTGCACCGCTCTCAGACACAATAGCAGACAAAAGGTATTCTTCATAACTTTCAAATGCACCGTTACACAACTCGGTAGTTTAATTTCTGGACAAACACATTGTGTAATATTCTCATGTTCTCTGCTTCTGCAGACAAGCAAGACCACACTGTAAATCATGTACACGCTGAAGACGAGGAAACCATGTCCTGGTGCTGCAGGGCTCAGTGGAGTAAGAGTATCAGTAGTGGCAGTGGCTGTAGCAGCAGTATTAGCAGTAGCAGTAGTCGTACTGGCAAAAGCTGTAGCAGTAGCAGTGGCAGCAGTAGCAGTAAAGATAGCAGAAATGATAGCAGTTGTAGTGTTATCAGTAGCAGTACTAATAGTAGAAGTAGCAGTCCCACAGGGGTAACAGTAGTTGTGTTAGTAGTAACCGAAGTAGAAGTAGTAGTAACAGTAGCAGCAGCAGTAGCAGTAGTAGCAGAAGTAGAAGCAGTAGTAGCAGCAGCAGTAACAGTGGCAGAAGTAGTAACAGTTATAGTGTTAGCAGTATCAGTAGCAGTAGTGATAGCAGTACCAGAAGTAAGAGTTGCAATAGCAGCAACAGTAACAGTAGCACTACCAGTATTAGTAGCAGCTGCAGCAGAAGTAACAGAAGCAGTAACAGTAGTAGTAGAAGTAGTACCTGTAGCAGTAGTGGCAGCTTTAACAGTCACAATAGCAGTAGTAATGGTGGTACTAACAGCAGTAACAGTAACGATAATAAGAGGAGTAGTAGCAGTAGTGGTAGCAGCGACAGGAACAGTAACAGCAGTTGATCATATTTCTCATTCACATGTCATTACACTCTTCTTTACAAAGCATTCTTCATTTTTCTCGCTTCTTGAATCAGGAGTGTTCAGTACCAGCAACGTTTCAGTGGCGTATACACACAATGTGTCTGCAGGTATTCCTTCCTTCCACAGCTCCATCTTATTTCACTAATGAGCTCAACTTTTGTAACAAAGAGCCGAGTCTAATTAGTGAAATCAGGAGGAGGTGTGTGAATCTCTGCAGACAAAGCATTTCTGTCTTGACTTGCTCTCACACTGAACTCTACCGAACTCTCTTTAACCCTTCAATGTGGCCTGGATTGTCTGTTTTCTTTTTTTTTGATTAGTCCGTGTCAGAAGTAGTCAGTGGTGCAGTGTCAAAAACCATATAAACTGTTAAGAGATTACTGAACACCTCCACATAGTTTGAGGCGAGTGTGTGAGGAGTTAGGAATGCAGTTTTCACTGTACTAATTGGTGAGGGATATGCATCTATGACTTCATTGCCTTGTAGCTCCAGCACAAAACAAATAGGCAAATATCATGCCCAGTATACATGTACAATTTTGGACTGTCACAGATGAAACTATCAAACAATCGTATCAATTTCTTTGGATGTGGCTCTTAAAGAGTGGTCCTGAATTGTACTGCGAGAGGGGACCAAAGACATCTTTCTTCATGATGTCTAAACACAGCCTGCGATTATTTTATGACATTGTCCGAAATTTGGGACAATCACCTCACAGTGTGTGTGCTGCTACTACCCATTTCTACTGACCAGCCAATCAAAACACAGCATGAAATAATGTATTCATCAACAAAATCTGAATAGCATGGGGAGGGGAATAAAGGAAAGTGGTACACACATTCACACACACCATCATACATGTACACACCGTCTCACACACACACTGTCATGCATGTAAACACACATCATACCCAAGTTTATTACATCCATGTCACACAGTGTGATTTGTAATGATCTCATAAGTTGCTGAACTGGTCTGTAGAAGGCATAAACACTAAACATGTCTCAAATGATCGATTACATCTGTCACTTAAAGAACAGTTCAGTGCCTAATCGTGAATCCCTGAACCTGACCAGTTTCAGAGGAATATTTTTGTTTGTTAAGCCACACAATGATCTACGTAGAAATTTTTTAAGCAGAATAAAGCACATCTAACTTAAGGCCTGAACCAGTGAAGAAACAGGTGCAGATGATTCCAGATGATCAGGCAGTGATCATATTTTTATTTTAGAGTGTGCCACAGTGCAAACAGCACTCTGGAAAATATCTTGAAGTGAACATTTTAGAAATACAAGTGTTTCCCATTGACTTGCCTACAATAGAAAACTGCAAACCATTTTCCCTGAGTTGAATTGATTTCCTTTATTGATTTTCTTTAATGTCATTGTAGACAGTACAATGAGATGCAATGTGTAACTCCTCCTCATATGTAAAAACAAATAATATGTAAAAATAAATAGTATAAGTATAATGTATAATATACATAGATACAAAACATATGATATACATCATGCCACTAATACTGCATCTGGACACAACCACAGCTTGACACGACCATCTTTTCATTGCAAAATTGTGCTTTTTCTTTTAAATAAATGCTCCCTGCTTAATCCCACAGTATCATGGTCTTGACTTCCATGACCTTTCAGGCCTGTGTTGTGTCAGCTGAGTCCACGCCCTTAACTGAATGGGTCAAATGTGACTTGAATCCAAGTACTCAGCCAACTGGTCAAAATTTCACACACACACAAACACACAAACACACACACACACACACACACAAACACACAAACATGGACAGGCTCACACAGAGCAGTCCTAGGATTGAGAAACAGTGTTATAGGCTCAGGATAGTAATGTATTTTCTCCACTAATCCCTGTATACCAACCATCCCCCCTTTCCTGTTCACATTTACCTCTGGATTTGCACCTCAATGAGGATGAGGAAGCCCATGATTATAGGCCTACTCTTCATCCTGAATGTACTCTGCACCTGATAGAGTCCTTCACTACAGAGATTTTTAATACCGTATTTATCCTCCCATATCCTTCTTATTTGTTTCACAGAATCCATCACCAGCTATGACACCTTCTGCGCAAAAGCTTCCATTCGCTGGCTTCATCGGTCCAGAAGTAAATGTTGCAATGTTTTAGTACCCTGCCCCTCATATAATCACTGTATAGAGGATTAGCCCTGATTCAGAGGGTGTTCTGGCTGCGCTCTGCGTCTGCTGTAAAATCTTCACGCCAGAACGGTGGGGAAAAAACAAAGAGGGCTGAATATAGTAGTCTGGCCATTAGGGGTCATTTAGATTCAACAGCCTTTTTAAAAACCATAGGGGAAGTGTTACAACCACGTTGTTCCCTAAGTGAAATAATGTTTTGTTTGGTTTGAATATGTGCTATTATTTTCAGGTGAATAAAAGATATAAACACAATTGCCAAAATAAGCAAATTAAAATAATTTATTTTGATTAATTTGCACTATTTGATAAGATTTTTTTAAGTTAAAGAAAGAGTACTTCCATTTGAAAGCAGCACATCATAGTTATGTGAGGGGATAAAATAAGCCTAATCAGAATGTGTTTGCTTTTAGTCATTAAGATTATTTTCATTAAGTAAATGTAGGACTTTTATGTAGGATTAACGCCATGCTTCCAACTTTGTAGACACAGTTTGGGGAAGGCTCTTTTATATTCCAGCATGACTGAGGCCTGACCTCAACCCTGTCAAACACCTTTGGAATGAACTGAAACAGAGATTATGAGCCAGGCCTTCTCATCCAACATCTGTATCTGACCTCATAAATGCTCTAGAGAATAAATGGGCACAAAGGAAATGGACACAGAAAGACATCCTGACATTTTCTCACAAAGTGAAGGGTAGCCAGCTTTATCCAATTTTATAACAAAAAAATTGGACATACAAGGTTCTGCCCTCATATCGTAAGTGATTCATTAAGAGTTTGTTTTTGTGCCATTTAACTTTTTAAAATGCAGAGGGGTGTGCGTATGTATGTGTGTGTGTGTGTAAGTATCTATGATGCTTATGGTAAAATGAATCAGTGGAATCAAAGCTCTTTGTGAGTTGCTGTCTTTTTTGTCGCTATACAAATGAAGTTCCATTTTGCCCTTATTATTGGTGTGACGTCCTCTGTTAGTGGCCGCTTGTGGCCGCAATGGTGTTATGTTTTAGTTTATAGTTATGGGACTCTTATTTAGAATTAAGTATATGTTTGTACCTATAGCTTTCCTATTGATTTGGCCTTCAGGAGCTGGACTGATCTCCTAACCTGCCAGACTAACCAGCAACTTAATTAATGAGAAGAATCCGCCAATCATGTTTAGGTTCCCACCCATTTTTTAAGGGAGAATTTGACTTTAGACCTACTGGACGTTCTAGATACATAACTGATTGTGAATTGGGGTGACGGTCTAACCAGTGTATGTGTGTCAGATGGTGTAACTAGTGTGTGTGTGTCAGATGGTGTAATTAGCAGCTCTATGCCAAGACTCTTTACTGAAGGAGTTACTGTAGAAATGCAGCACCCAAACTCACATATGTTCATACGTCTGTAACAGGTCTCAGATGTCTGTGTTTATTTTAGAACGGCCCAAAATTATGATGTGCAGTGCTGTTAGCTTGGTGCTAAAATACTATTAGACTTTCACAGGGATGCTAGCAGAAATTAGCCCAAGGTGAAGGCCTGGTTAATGAAAAACCGATACATGAAACTGTGTTAACACATGAGTAGACAACTACAAGCAGGAACAAAAGGAAGAGAAATGTGTTGTGTGGTTCTGTGTGGTGTGTGTGTGTGTGGGTGGGTGTGCGCGCAAAGGGAGTTGACAAATGAGCACTCTAATCTTTGGAGCAGCAAACATGACCTTTCAAGGCCACCTTATTGACCTCACCTACAGTGTGAGCAACCCAGGAGGCCCCCACATCAACTTCCACCTGCAGGGCAGTGAGTGGATGCTTGCTGTCCACTAACAAACTCCACTGTAGTCACTGTCACACGGCAAATGTTGGTGTGTTCTCCACATGCAGATCACTGATTTAACATTTTTATAATATGCCTTGGTTTACACTCTGATTATAGCATGAAAAAATAAATGAAAGTTTTAGTAACCCCTAAAATTCTCAATTATCCCCAGCAAGCAGGTTTTATATCATTTATTCCTCACACACTTTAATAAACAGAAATGCTGTGGATATGAGTGTTTGTGGGCATTGTATATTTTCTTATGAGTAATATTTTTTAAGAATTCGTCATTATAAATGGGCTGAGCTAATTGGCTGTAGGCTGCATGGGCAAATGTACACTATATGGACAGAAGTATTGGGACACACTTGTTTTAGGGTTTAGACGAGTCTCCTCATTTCCAGTGAATGCTTCAACATACCAAGACATTCTGAACTATTCCAGCATGTCTGTGCCCCAGTGCACAAAGCAAGCTCCATAAAGAGTCCTGACCTCAACACCATCCAACACCTTTAGGATGAACTGGAATGGAGATTATGAGCCAGGCCTTTTTTTCCAACATCAGTGCCTGACCTAAAAAAATGCTCTACATAATGAATGGGTACAATTCCCACAGAAACTCCAAAATCTTGTGGAAATCCTTCCAAGAAGAGTGGAAACTGTTACAACTGCAAAGAGAGGATGAGCTCCATTTTCTGCAGAAGTCAATTTTCTGTGACACAAGCCTTAAGCATTAAACTGCATGCGAATGTAGTTGATTGTGATGATGTGCATGTTGCCTCTGGTGCTGGGGAATGCTCTTATGTGACACATAGGAGGCGTTCACCCATTACCCTGACCTTCCTCCTCACCAGCTTGTAATCCAGTTTTATCAGCGATGAAGCACCATTCACGATCACTGTCAGCTGCTTCAGTTGCCTGGGATACAGCTCACACTGGCCTATGATCTTCAAAACTGATGAATAAATGCCTAAGCCCATGAAGATTATATTTTATAAATATTGTACTTTAGTGTGGGATATATGGGTTGAGATATATGTAGGTGTGTATGTAAGCTTGTGTGTATTTATCCCTTATGTAAGCCTGTGTGCATTTATGAGGAACAAATGTATTAATAATGACAGGAATTCTGTAAAATCTGTAGAAGGGGTGGCATTTTGCTGGTCCTCACATGGAAAAACTAAAAGAGCAGAAAGAACTTTTTGGTTATTGAGGGAAAGAGCAGAGCCAGGTTGAGGTGTAGCATCACTGTGATACAGTATTACACAATTCAATGAAATGTCCTTGTTAAAATAGTAATGCTAACATTTCTGTGTGTTTCTGTGTTTGTATTCATGCATTTTAAGAAAAAAAAGATAACAGTGCTAATTTAACACAAACATACACACACACACACACACACACACACACAGACTAAGATACATTGCGTGTTTTGTTCTTTAGAAGGAAGAGCCTGATTTTAGAACACAATTTGCACAATTTGCTGAGCTTAAAATATAAAATATTAAGTATGTAAAGTTTATTTATACTTTGTATTGTATATTACTTTTAATCCTTATTTTCTATGTAAAATTTAGTAAAAGAAAAACAGTGATTGTGTATTGAAATGTGCAAACATGAGTGTCTCTGTAGAGGCTGTGGACATATACTCACATAGAAAATAAACAAAAGAAATCAGTTGACCGGGGTGCCCAAACGTTTGGCCATGACTGCAGATATGTATGTATCTCTTTAATACACAGGAGGTGTCCCCGTGCTCCCATGTCAAAACACGGCATAAAAACAAACATGTTTGTCTGCATGTATGAGAAAAAGAGAGCAGCAGATGTCTGTGTTAAGGTTTGTGGGTAAGTGTGTGTGTATCTGTTTGTTACCAGGGGAATGTGTCTGTGTGTTTGTTGCCAAGGAGCATCAGACAACACCTTGCTTTCTCCTTGTCATCCCTGGCAGGCATGTGGTCAGTGGAGCGTGTATGTGTGTGTGTGTGTGTGTGTGTGTGTGTGTGTGCGTATCCATTTTCGATACATCTCGTCCTCCTCTTGTGTGTCCCACAGGTTTGTGGAAGAGGCCGTGGGAGGGGGGGTGTGACAGAAGAAGACATCTAATAACAGCAGCAGCCGCAGAGCTGCCGCTGACACAGACGGGGCGGGGGGTCGCCTTATGCCACCAACGAGCTTTCACTGTCAGAGAGAGGAGGAACATTAGCAAAGACATACGAGGAGAGCGAGAGAGAGTTATAGGGAGAGGGTGAGAGAGGGAGTTAACAAAACGTATCAAATCTAGACCTTCGTTTTAGCTGTAAATGTCAAAAGTCAATCAAAAATGAGGTAAACACTCATCTGAACAATAATGCTAGTTTCTGCTAGTACAGGGGTGGCCAACCAGTCAGAGACCATTTTTTTACTGTGTTACCGCAAAGAGCCACATCATACACATGGACACACATGAACATCACCCATCCTTTCCTCACACATAAACACACACACCTCTGCTCAGCCAGATTTGTTGTAAATGTCACACACCAACATGACAATTACAGAAATGGACTCCTACAGTATTAAAACCACAAGCCAGTCATTTTCTACAATGAACATTGTTTGCACTGTCTCACACACACAAACTCTCAGTTCAACCAAGTCCACAAACAAAAATATAATAGTTTACAGTAGGGGCCTGTACTATGAAGCGCGATTACTGGCTTATTTTTATTGTAATTTTTATTAAATTGTTGTATTTTTATCTTTATCTTTTATTGTAAAATATTCTATTTCATAAGGCAAAGTGAGGCTTAAACTGAACACAATTTCTCCACACTTCTTGGATTTCTCTCCACTTATTAGATCCACATATGATGATTCAAGATTCAAGATTCTTTATTTGTCACATGCATAATTATACAGAGCCGAAATCCCACAGCCGAAAACATGCAACCAAATCTGGATCACTCAGAGAGCGGGTTTATAACTCACACGAGTGGGACAGCACTCCCTAACGACAGTAATGAGTGAATCCACCGGCCAAATACAGCTGAATCGCCTTGTTTTATTCTCTTGTTTTATTTGAAAGTGATTCATTCTCATCACAAGGCATTTTACTTTCTTTGAAAAGACAATTTCAACACTTCAGTTGACTCACAGCTGTCGATTTGACAATACTGACTCAAGTGACTCGAGTGACTCACATACCCGGATCAGTTTAGTGAGTGACTCAGAGGGAGCCGAAACCTAAAAAGGATCAAAGTATTACAGCTCTGGTATTGAACTCAAGCGAAGCGAACAGGCACATTAAAAAAAACACAAACACAAACTTCAGTTAGCAGCTTTGAACAAAGTGCAAGGTGTGACAGAAACGATACAGCAAATAGGCAGCACAGCAATGTAACAGTGTTGTGTGAATGGGATGCAAACCTTTCAGAATGAGTAATATTGCATCATAGTTGTGATTATGATGGCAGTTAGGAGCATTGAACTACACTGAGTGTAAATTATAAACTTATCAAATAACAAAACATGAGTGTATTTGTAGTGGCAGTAAAAAGTAAACAGAAGGTAAAGTGCAGGTGCTATTTAGAGGCCAGATAATAATATGAAAGGTATAAGTGAGGTAGTGTACTTTAAAATCTCTATGAGATTCTAATGATATGTTACTGCTAAGCTAATGTCTGTTAATTATTAGGCATGGAAGCTGTATGCTTTTCAAAGACATTCTATTTCATATGAAGCTTGTAAGAGACATTGACATATATTTGAGCTTGCAGTAGTTTTACAGTGACTCTAAGTAAAGAGTCCTGTCACAAAGCTGCTGTTCTACATTTCTAACACCTGGTTAAAACATGGTAACACTATACCTTGTATTCGCAATTACCTTTGTATCCAGAGCTTTAAGAAGGTCTGGGGTAACACTTAGCTTGTTTGAGATGAGCTGGGCCTTGCCTTAGCGCTGAGTGGGATAGCCAGTTGCAATTGATTGAAGAGCTGAGACAAGAGCAGTCAAGTCACAGCTCTTACGGCGTTTGCATGTCTGTTGTCTCATTTCTTTGAAAATTATATATTGGAATTTCAGATTATATAACCACAAACAGTATTTTAATTTAATTAAATATATGCTGTATTTAATTTGTGTCTACACGGTTGTTGGTGGAGCTTTTAGCCAATAAGGATAAGGTTCTGTTTTCAGGCTTTTAGAGTCTGGTCCTAGAAGCTGCAGCCAATTCCCTCTCATGAGATTAGAAAGACCAGACACAAAATATAACCATCTAACCATCATGCACCATACTGAGCCAGGTGCCAATCAGTCTGCACAATCAAACAAGCCTGTTTTCTCTCCCAAAATTGGCCCCAGACACAGTAAAAGACATGACTGGTTGGATCCTCTATTGTTTTGTGTAAGGCAGTGGCCACCAGCCCTCTTCTTGGAGATGTACTTTCTTGCAGACTTTATATCTAACCTGTATCTAATAGTCCTTTACTGCTGGTACAATGAACCTTGCTGTGCCATGAACAAATATTTTTCCTTTGCAAATAAAGAAACCTATGCCCAAGCAGAACCTGTCCTGCTCAATGGCAGGGCTCAAAGTGGGCCACAGAATCTCAGTTACTGGACTAAAATGCACTGGAAAATCAAAATGTGCGGCATGGTTCCTGCATGGCTATGATAAAGTATTTTAAGATTATGCCCCACTCCAAGATTATGTTAATGGGCATATTTATAGATCCCCGCCCCCACCCCCTAACACTAATAAATCTAAATTAATCAATCATGGTCTTCCGAAAAAGCTAATTAGCTGGAACAAGTGTTACAGATTGTGGTTGAAATTTCATGTGAGGCTGATCTGCAAGACCAGGGTTTCTAGCCCCTGTTGTAATTGTACAGCTTGCTTGGCTGTATCTACCAAGAAACCACAGAAAAAAAGTAATTTCAAGAGCTGAACCCTTTGATTTCCAACCAAACACAATGAAATAAAAGTATCACCACAATATATGCAGAGGTAAATACAATCACGATTCCATTAAATAAAAATTAACTTAATTTCAAACATGTTATTTCATTTTCCAGATTATAAAAGGGTTCCCATCTGAAAGTGTTCTCATCTAAAAGTTTTATGTGAAGAGGATAGTATTACAATAGTATTAAGCAAATCCAAGGATACTGAGAAATATGTGGATTTAAGAAAATTGACTTAATTTGCAAAACAGAGTGTTTTTATGGAAGACTAATGGAAGCAGAAGAATCAGCACAAGCTGACAGATGTAAGATGTTACTGTACAACCCAGTGATCACTGAAATACATATATTAAGGCAAAAAATGAGCGCAAAATTGATTATAATTAAATATAATTCACTCTAAAATGTTGAATCCCCATCTTCAGTTCGATGCACCAAGATGCATCTGTCACGGTTTCCCTCTCTTGTGTCCAAAATCACATTGCCATATTAAGTAGAATGGCAATTAGCCTGTGGCTAATAATTAATCCATCCTGTTAATCACCGTTTCCAGGTGTTGGTTGTCTCTTGTCCATATATGTAGCTCAGGTCTGGAGTCAGGTGACCAGAAACCAAGGAGTGGTATACAGTAGATGAAAGCTAGCATGGAAAATCAACAGTTTGGTTTGCAATGTGAGCCTTTTGGTTGAAATGCCCTCATCAATGAGAAACGTTTCTATAATAAACAGACCTTTAAGGTGGAGAATAGCTCAGAGCAAAGGTAATAAAGTCCCCTTTAATAGTTATTATCGTTGTTTAGGGTGATACCTGAAATAACAGAATGCCACTAGACAGAATGCGTACGGCTGAACGAGGACGTGTCACTGTCAAAGTGGGGGCAATGCATCTATGCGGCAGAAATAAAAAACAAAGCAGGAAAGATGGGAGCAAAAATCTGCAACAAATCTGTCTGAAAGAGCCATACATTCAAAAAACATGTTCAGACAAATCACCGAAGACCTGTATATTTCTTATTTTGGAATTTTATCTACCCACCACATAGTGTGTATCCTTAAATTGTGGCCAATATGGAGTATGGCATATTTTTTGCTGCTCACAACTATAAAACCATGTACAAAATAATGAATTTAGTGTTGCATGATGATTTGCTAGTAGTACATTTCCCTATCAATGACCCCATAGCTCTTTATTGCCCACTGCAATGTCTTGTGTTATCTGTCTTGATTCTGTTCTAGTCAGTCAGTCTTTTCTTGTATCTATTGTAGTTCATATTTGTTTATTTTTTAGTTTTACTTGGTGAGATTTTATGGATCTCGTTATGGAGTTTGAAGTTTCTGTCAGTTCTTGAAGCCTCAGTATGTACATGGACACCAATAAACCCACACATGCATCCTCCCGCCTCATGCTGGTTACAGCATCAGTGCATTTTTATACCCCTAATAAATACATGTACATGTGAGAGCAAGATGTTGAATCTGAAATATTAAGAGTCGCTCATTTAGATCCTTAGTAGGAGGGGGGTCCGTTGGCAGCTTGCGGCAATCATTACAAAGCATGGGGCATTAAAAAACGGCTTCATACTGAGGTCTCACTGCAGAGTCAACTGAGCACAGAGTTTGTGACTGGGGAGATGCTCTGGTGCAGAGAAGAAGATCTGCAGATGATCTGAGCTCTGCTAAAGTGAAGGGAAGCAAAAGGGACAAGAGAAACAGAGACAGGAACTATTCTCACTTCCTTTGACTCTCTATATATCTTTCCTACATGGCCTGAAACCCACTTCTGGCCATCTATTGCCACCCTTTAGCGATAGTCCTTGTTCTCCTTTGTCTCCCTCATTCTGTTCAAAAGCATTTTGTCAGGTATTGCCCTAAACAATGGCAATAACCATTACAGAGAATTGTATTATCTTTATACTCAGCTATTCTCCATCTGTGTCACCCTTGAAGGTCTGTTTACGGTAGAAACTCTTGCCTTCATAAAAAGCGAACACGCTAACCAAGCTAACAGCTGCTTGCCACAAACATTTTGGCCAGGTTTCCCCTTTAATCACTGCCCTCCGTTTACCCTTCGGTTTTCCAAACTTTTGTGCCATCCAGCCTGAAACTTCAGAGCAAAGTCTGATTAAAGCCCAGCCCTCGAATTCAGCGCACAGAAATTTCACTTCCAGTGTTAATTGCCAGCTCGGAAGAGAATCAAATATAACTCTGTAGGACAAACCTCATTGACGGGGAGTTCATGCAGCTCCGCTAAATTTAGCACGCGTTTCTTCTTGCTTATTGCTGATCTGCCGAGTGTGACCGAAATATCAGATTCAGCCATTTTTATCAGATGGTTTCTAGGATGGTTCTCAGTCCCAGGCCTGCACTTTACATTTTGGCACTTTGCAACACTGTAATGATAGTGTTTAGAGCATGAATGTATTTGTAGAGTCCATGTTTTATACACAAACATGACAAACCAAACATTAAAAGTAGAGGCACATACTCATAAACAAGGTCCAAAGATTGGACAAAACTGGACAACAATACTAACAGAGACTCCGCAAAGTTAGAGGCAAACACGTGTGTAAATATGTGGCACATTGTGCTGGTACGCAGCCACAGTGGTGTTGCCATAGTTTTTACATACCTTTGTGACACTGCTGGGCTGAGAAAGATCTGACAAGTCAGAAACTGAAGGGGATGGCTAACTGTGCATCACCAGTTGGACTAGTTTCTAACTGTAAACCAACAAAAGAAAACATCAAGATTTGGCCAGCAAATATGTGTATAAAGACCACAGTAACACTGGTGCTCCAACACTCATGGAAGTGCCATACTCTACCATGCTACAAACATGCTGAGAATGGCCTGCCACGCAAACAATATTTGGTCTGTGGTGGTCCGATGGGGTCCTTTGAATTAAAAGGGGCTGATAAAATGAGTGGCAGTAGTTCTGATTCTGATTCTGATTTTGAAATGTAAGAGCATATGTGGAAGGTGTTTTGAGTAAAATGCCTGTTGTTTTGTGCAATTCCCACCATCTTGCTAAAACTACAAATCCAATGTCCAAAAAAGTTGAGACAATTTCCAAAAATGCAATACAAACTAAAATCTGTAAATAGGCAATTCACTTGAACCTTTATTTAACAGGCAAAAGGACAAATAAACAATGTTCAGTGTTTTCACTGACAAACTTTATTGTGTTTGGATAATTCTATTTTAATTAATATAGATCATGATACTCTTAAATATACAGGTTTCTAAAACCTGTGGATCCTAAAGAGTCATGACAAAACTGCTAAGCAGGCAACCAGAAGTTACATTTTTGGCAGTGATGTATTTCTCAAGCCTTTCAAGCCAGGATCCCACCAAAAAATGTATGAAACACAGAATGATAGGTTTCTTCACAATTCTCAGGGGCTGTGGATTTCATATCTCTGGAAGATTGCCTCTGTAGTCCACCATGCTGCCATTACAGACTATGAGTAACACTATCATACACAGCAGCTACCCACAGAGAACAACAGCTGAATAATGGTAATAGGTGGAAATGTGTTCTGGTATGAGGATTCGTGTGTATTTTGCTGCATAGTTAGATGATAATTATGTAATGCTGAAAAAAGAAAGAAGCAAACTGCTAGGTTTGCTGCTTGGTTAAAAGCAGCCACACACTGTGATGCTAGTTAGAGACTTTTTTTGCACAGTGCCAAGCCATTGCTCACATAATCTCTCTATAATACTTTTAATGATGACAGGATCTGTTTCACAAAAATTAATAAATGGGGCAGTTTTTTAGAACCACCCTGTGATCCACAGTGACTTTCCTGATCCCTACTGAAACATATATGTGTGTGTCCATGCATGTATGCGTGTGTGTGAGTGTATACATACAGAGGCCGACTGGGACAACCATCTTCACGCTCCCATGAATGTGTATACCAACAAAGTAGTATTCACTAAAAGTAAATTAATTGTGAACTTCCCCAGTTAAAAATTTTGTAGCTGAATATTTGAATGAATATTTGGGAAAAAGAGGGCATTCTGTATGTGTGCATATGAGAGACAGAGAAAGATTTTAAAAAGTGTGGATGTCTTTCATGTCTGTATATTGTTCACGAATACCTACAGTAAAGCTGCCTCTAACACCATGCTCCAAAAGTTGCCTTCCACAACCAATAATAAATAACTGCTGTCTCACTGTTAATGTTGATGAATGGTGGTTAAAAAAAATAATGTCCGCACTTTCAATAAGACAATTTAGTTCAGCATGGAAGACATAAAAGAACAAACTTGTTTCAGCAAGTTTACACAATGTGTTATAAAATAGCCGTACTCGTAGCGGTAACACTGATATTATTAGCTTAATTTACCAGTGTTTATAAATGTAACAAGACAAACTAGCGCAGCCGTAAAACAATTGTTTTATTGGTGTGTTATTACAATAACTTTGCAAACAGCTAGTTTATATACCACCAAAAACTGTCTGTTGTGGCACAGATTTACCAAGGGTGATTAATGAGTTCCTTTACTCTTAACTTGGTCTAAGTGTTCCAGCTTACCACAGGGTCACTGCCGTCACTGCCACCATCATCAGCTAATGAAGGCCCTGCAGCAAAAATGTCTGAAATTTTGGCACATTTGGCAGGGACTGTCTGAAGTGCCATTTTTTTTCTCTGCGTCCAATTTTGCTGATGGATTTGTGAAATTCCATCAGCAGCTCCTGATTAATTTTAATAAAGGAATGATTCAAACTAGGTTTCTGATGGAAACTACAAGTAATACTGGGCCACACTGATATACTGTATATAAAATGACTACTGTATAATGTATTTGTATTTATTCTTTTTAGGTTATAATTTAGTATATTCAGTAATATTAATGCCTTCATATCCTGACATGAGTTTTGTCTCAGAGTTTAATTTGATACTTTTACTTAAGCTAGTCACCTTATAGTAGAACCAAATCAGTAAACCTTTATTTCACCTTATTGCTTTTTACTCACCTTATGCATATTACTTACCACATGGTGATCAGATTTCAGTCTGACCCATCAGACATGTATTTGAGCAGCAAGTGTAAATGCATGTAGATGCAAAAAAAATTACCATGTGCACTTTAGACAGTCATTGCATTAAATGACCAGGTATAAACCGGGTCATTGATTATGAATATCGAAGTTTACAATTAGCTAGATTAATTTTCCCAAAGATGTTTGTTTTTACTCTGTGTTCAGAAACAATTGTAATATATTGGCATATGCCACATCATACCTTCATTATTGGTAATATTGAATAGCTGTGTAGGCAGACCACTTGATTTACCGACGAAATACTGTCTCCATCAGTCCTTTTCCTAAATACTGATTGTCCAATCTTAACTTGGCTGAGAACAATAAGTTATGGTTTTGGAACAAAAACAATGATTGTGAATGAAATATTTTTCAACCAGTCTAAAAATCGAAACTGAAAGTGTCATGATTCCGGTCTGCGGCTGCTGGGGGTCGCACTGGGACCGTGAACTGTGCTCCACCCACAGCTGAGGATAGTTAGCAGAGGGCTGATTAGCCCCGGACTGACTATTTAAGGGACTATTATCCTCAGATGTGGTGTGGAGAATTACCAGTCGATATCCGATCCTCTACCGACTCCACCCTTTTTCTCATTTCATCTTGTCTCTCTCATTCAAGTTCCTTATTTCATGTCTGGCCCTCACGCCAGTTTGTTTTTCTGTTTAAGTTCTTGGTTGTTATAAATAAACTCATTTCACTATGGAAGGTTGCGCCTGTGCCTCACCTTCATCTCGGTCCGGAAAGGACCCGACCGTGACAAAAACAGTCCCAAACAGATTTAAGGTCCCTATTAAAAGCAAAAGTGATCCAGGTCCAGGCACTAAGAGTTAAACCTTTTAGTACCTGGACTGCTTACATGCATTGATTCGTGGTTTATAAATGGCTTGGAGTCCACTCTTTGATTTCATGTGCTGAGAGTCGACTCCAAAGCTTCAGATTTGATTTCATACAGTGACTCAGGATATGACAAGCAATTGGAACGAAAGTTATTTTAGTTTTAAAAGCATAGTGACAAAAGGCCACCGAATAATGTTTTTTTTGTATGTAAAACCACACAAATGTGAAAAGTTAGGAATAATAACAGAGATAATAAAACAGAATTCAAAAATAGGACTTATAAAAAACAAATAATCAGAAATAATTATTTAAATGTGAAGTATAGGCCCTTTTAGTTGGTTGTATACATTATATAATGAATACATATGCACAAGAGAATACTACTTACAGACCTTTATCTACAAATATATACATACATATATACACAAAACAAACGACACAAAACAAAACGTTCCTAAACCTGTCTGCGCTCTCTCAAAAGAAAATACACAAACCAAAACCTTGCCTAGCTACAAAAACCAAAACCCTGCCTAGCTGCAAAAACCAAAACTTACAGGGGGTGGTGTCCGCCTCTAAACTAGTGTGTCTAGACAAACATACAATTACCTACATTGAGTGCTATGTGAATGTATGTGACACAAACAGGGAAACGATGGAGGGGAAAACAGTATTTACACAAGAGGAGAACTTTGCAATGGAAAACCTAATGAAGATGGATGTATTTGTAAATACCAGAGTGACTGAAGCACTAACCTGACCCAACCTGTCAGGAACAAACATGAAGCTCGATATACAGATACACATAGGAACACACAGTCTCTCGCAGCCTCACAACCCAACGTTCTCTCCCCTAAGGTCTGGGTCGATTCGGCTTTTAAGGGCGTAAGGTGGGACTCCAGATGACCATGTAGCCAACTGCGGCTTGCAACGCCGATCGGCCTTAGAAGCACACACATGTACACCAATAGGCGCTGAACAGCCTGACGTCCACTGGACTGACGTACGCCTCATCCAATCCGAATATGTAGTTCCACCTGCGTCGAGTGACAGAGAGAGGAAACAAACTACGTGCTTCTATTATTATATATGCAGTTTGTTTCTATTATATTTCAGTTGTAGGGCCAGAAGTGATCCATTTCCACCTGATGACTACTGGAAATACCTTAAATTGTCACAAAACCTTCATAGAGAATCTCAAGATCAGGCTTAATCTGTGTGAAGAGTTCCTTGTGTGTAAAAGTGACGCCATTATTGCTTTTGCTCCCATTGTGTCTCGTGCTGGAACTGACATTGAAGCTGCTCTTCAGAAGATTCCTGGTAAAGGTTTAGCACAAGTATAAGAACCATTAATGATTTTTATAATTACTTTTATGGATTCAATTTAAACAAACGCAAAGACAAAAAGACAAACAACTACTTTAGGGGTAGGAAAACAGAAAGGGGTAGGATAGGGGAGGGGCGAGTATATAGAATAACACAATGAAATGATGGGGGCAGTTACAATAAACATGCAGCAAGATGATTATTTTCCACAATACATATGACTAATATTGACATGCAAAGACAGTAAGTTAATTAAGTCCTTTAAAAAGACTCTAGCAGCTGACCAATCAACAGTTTCAGAAATTGCTTTTTGAAATTTGTTCCAAAATTAAAATATATAAAAGGTAAGATTGCCAGTCAGATGACATGTCAGAGGTGCAGCGTTGAACTGGTTCCACTCGTACTTGGCAGACAGAGGTTTCTGTATTGTTATGAGTAATTTTAAGTCCTCTTTCATGCCTCTTGAATGTGGAGTGCCACAAGGTTCAATTCTTGGGCCCCTTCTTTGCTCTCTTTATCTGCTTCCTTTGGGCTCTATATTGAGAAAACATGGGATTTCTTTTCACTGCTATGCAGCTGATTGCCAAATTTATATTCCATTAAAACGAAATGGCCCATATTCCATCCAGCCTCTATTGGAATGCCTTGACGATGTCAAGGCGTGGATGTCATTTAACTTTCTAAATTTTAATGAAGAGAAAAGGGAAGTTATTTTGTTTGGTCCAAGTGGTACATCTGTGGCTCCCTCTTTTAATCTGGGATCTTTGGAGCCCCATTTAAAAAGCTCTGTTACTAACCTGGGGGTGATAATTGATTGTGATTTTAAATTGGACAAGCAAATTAGCACTATTGTACAGAATAGTTTTTTTCAGTTAAGGCAGATCGCCAAGCTGAAACCTGTCTTGACACGGCAAGATTTTGAGATGGTGATCCATGCTTTTATTACAACTCGTCTGAACTATTGCAATGCCCTTTATGTTGGGATTAGCCAGACTCTCCTTTCACGTCTTCAGCTTGTCCAAAATGCTGCTGCTCGCCTTTTAACAGGAGCACGTAGGCA
>JBBJLS010000036.1:635265-645776 GCA_037577275.1 Bryconaethiops microstoma
ATTCATGTTTGTGGCTGTGATGTGACAAAATGTGGAAAAGTCCAAGGGGGCCGAATACTTTTGCAAGCCACTGTATGGGGAAACATCACAACCATTCACTTATTCTAAGTGCATTCTCCCACAGTTATATAAAGATATCTGTTTTTTGTAAGAGGTTAGTTTAAAAAGAAAAAAAGCTTGAGAACCCTTGTTTTAAAGACTTATTGAAAAGGTTCTATATAGCATCAAAAAGTGTTTCTTTTTTAAAGTACTGTGTTATTTTCCCATATATAACATTTACTTAATGATTATTGGATCAGATGTTTGGTTCTAAGAAACACTTTGAATTTGAAGAATCTTTAAAGTGTCAGGCGACATAACACATAAAGACATAAACAGACATAAGAATAGACAAAAATTTAGCTTGAAACTTCAAAACTCATCACCCGGGCATTATGTCTCCACCTCCACGACCCCCCTTCCTGTACACAAAATTTACATTTCCACTGACCAACCCTCCCCAAAAAATATTATGTCTCCAACTAACCTACAAAACCTCAGTCGACAAAAAATGTCAGTACCTCCTATTAAAAAAGGTTCCTGAAGCCATGCAGTGTAATTCTTTCAAAAAGTGTCTTTGCATATCCCCAAGGAGCCATCCATTGAAAAGGTCTATAAGGAAGCAAAATGAGTTAATGTCTCTGGTTCATGAGTTTGAGTGTCGCAATGCAAAGCAAACACCGCCTACAAAAGGGCATAGACTAAATGTTGTGTTTTCTTATTTTTATGCTATACATGTCATGTTTACAGCTCTGGGAGCAATTATGAGCATATTTATTTGAAGTTATGGCAGTGTCCCAGTCCTGCTGACATCTGATATTTAACCCAATATACAGCCTCATTGTTGCTCTAGAATACTGCCCTGACATTTCCTCATGACCATAAGAGACTTAAATAATTAAACAAGAGCCTTTTAACCTATTAAGTGTCATTTACTTCTTCCGATCTCACAAATCAAAGAGCAAAAGTAATAAGAGGTGCCCCTTGCTAAAAGGTTCAATAATTAATAGATTAATATTTGACATGAAAGTCTTGTCAGGGCAACTGGTGGAAAGAGGGCCCAGTCACTTTTGATCCAGCCTGTGAAGCTCCATCACAGCGTTTTTTATGCAGAGGAAGGCAGTCATCATTTGGAATTTGGAATATCCCAGATGTACCAGCCTTCATTCACAATCTCACAAAGGCTCTGGATCTTAAAATATCCATCTCCATATTTAGGCAGAAGAAGATGCAGTAGCATGACTTATCCTAAGAAGGGGATGGTGTTCCACACTGCTGTGTTTTTCAAAGGATGCTTTTGCCTGTGTTTCCCTCTAAGCTAATCAGCTAACTAGCTAGCTAAAGTTTGTCAAAAGACAGTCCCTAATTCTGTTTTCATTACAGGAACTACTATCCCACTGTTGCCGCAGTATTGTCCCACTGTTGCCCCAGTATTGTCTCACTGTTTTCCCACTGTTGCCCCAACATTGCCCGCTATTGTCCGAACTGTTGTGACATAGTGGCCCCACTGTTGTCCCATTGTCGTCCCACTGTTGTCCCATAGTTGTCCGACCATTGCCCCAATGTTGTCCCACTGTTGCCCCACTGTTGTCCCACTGTTGTCCCACTGTTGTCCCACCATGGTCCCACCATTGTCCCACTAATGTCCCATTGTTGTTTTCATTACAGGAACTACTGTCCCACTATTGCGCAGTATTGTCCTACTGTTGCCCCAGTATTGTCCCGCTGTTGTCCCACTGTTCTCCCACCGTTGCCCCACTGTTGTCCAAACTGTTGTGACATAGTGGCCCCACTGTTGTCCCATTGTCGTCCCACTGTTGTCCCACTGTTGTCCGACCATTGCCCCAATGTTGTCCCACTGTTGCCCCATTGTTGTTCCACTGTTGTCCCACTGTTGTCCCATTGTTGTTTCACTGTTGTCCTACTATTGTCCCACTGTTGTCCCACTATTGTCCCACTGTTATCTAATGTGTTGTCCCACCCTTTGTGTTTCAGTTTAAATTTATGGCATTTAGCAGACACTAAAAACAGAGCAATGTACAGTGTTTAACTAGTTCACATCTGTTCTTCATATCTGTAAAACTATATTTAAACCAACATCTACTTTTAACAAAGTTACTGCCAGCTAAGTTACACGCCTTAACACACTGTTGCCCCAGTGCTGTCCCACTATTGTCCCAAAGACAAGCTACTCCTTTGAGGTGTCATTTAGCCTCAAAGCCATTTAGAAAGAACTGTGACTGTGTCTTTCTTATTTTTGATCTGATTGGTCAGCACAGAAAAAACACTAAGGCCATCTTTCATGCAAATAAACAAGGATGCAGAGCACTTTGCTCATACTGAATACTATTTGAAAAAATGGTATACAAAAAGGTTTCCATTTTTAAACTTTAAGTATTATTATTCAGTAAGTACACAGATCATGCTGCAAAGTCAGTTATGGAGAAAAGTAATAAGAGTTTAGGCCCACTATATGAAAATGAAGATTCAATAAATGACAGCAAACATAGTTGACAGAGAATGGTGTGAGGAATTCATTTACAGGCCTTTCTGCCCTGAGAGCAAGTTTACTCAGTAAATATATTTGAACATCAGTAAATTAATTTGAACAAGCCCATAACTGAGGACAGCTTGTGCAGCAAGTTATAGGCTTCTGAGGTGGCAAAACTCCCTATTTTCCTTTCCGTTTTCAAATGGGAGGTAGCCATCTGCTGTCACAATTTGCCCATTTTGTGAAATTGTGCCTCTTTTAAAGCTAAATTTTTGCTTTCTTGTTTGTTTGTTTGTCTGTTTGTTTTTGCAGCATTTCCACCAGTGTTGTTTGGATGTAAGACAATAATTCAGTATGTCAGTATTAATGACAATGATATCCTCGTAATAATGCTATAGGCTGTGAAATTGATCACCTTGTAATGTCAGCGCTCATTTTTGGGCCAGAGGGGTTCCAAATATGCTTCTGAGTTTGGAATTGAAAACTGTTCAATCATTATTTAAAAGCTGCTTTTCATAACAAGGAAGACACTTTGATGAGCCAAGTGTGATAAATCTACCCAAAGGATTAGTACATTAGATGTTACAGAATCTTCTGCATGGATTTTATCTACTTTTATCGCTTAAATGTTATATTGAGAAAATTACATTTCTCAATGCATGCAAAGCAATGTGTTCCAGTGCAATATAAAGAGCAGTGCCACACTGCTCTGACTGTGCTAACTGCTATGTTTGTGGACTGCTAGCGTCCATGCCACAGTATCTGCTGGTTTGCATGTGTTATTTAAAGCTAAAGCACCAGTAGGTAGATGGTGTTAACCTTGTTCACATCTGCCACCTCTGACTCGGAATGCCCATTGGGATTAGTGGGAAGCCAGCAGTCTTTGTTTTGTAATTCTTAATGTTTCTGTTTTCTTTTTGTTTTTTTTCTTCTTTCATAGAAGTTCCACAAAGCTTTGGTAGTTTCCAGGGGATAAAGCCTTTATGCGGATGACATGCTTTGAAATCCTTCTGAAGAACCTGGAGAAAACCACACATTCCTGCTTGCTGAATTCACAAAAAAAAATGGAGACTTTGTGGAGAGAGCTGCACTTCAAATTCCATGGTGCTTACAGTAGAAAACCTTTAAAGTTGATCTGTGCTCACCAGGATCCTTTCTTGCATTTTAATGTAGTTGCTGGCCATGTATTCAGGTTGATGATTTATGGAAAAGGTTTTTGATGTGGAGGCTGTTTTGAGCTCTTACCTTCATCACTGGAACTCATTTTATAGCCTAGACCAGGGATCTCCAACTGTAATCCTGGAGGGTGAAATCACTGGACCCACGGTGGGTAGCACTGTTGCCTTACATCTCCAGGGTTGGAGGTTGAATCTGGGTCGTGGCCTTGTGTGTGTGGAGTATGCATGTTCTCCACATGGTAGTGTGGGTTCCCTCTGGGGTCTTTTTTTTTAATGGATAGCCCACAGTCACTGGAGAGTCTTTGCCGATATTCAACCATTATCTAAACTGCTTAACCTTACCTGGGGTCATTGAATCTCATCCCAGCAGTCTAAGGGCAAAAGGTCAACTCACTCACACCTACAGTACTGTGCAAAAGACACCCATGCAAATTTTTTGAAGTCATTTGTATCAGCAGTGGGTTTCTTTCTGCCGGCAAAAACACAAGTGAACATTAGAATAAAATTTAAGCAAACAAGAAAGCAGTAAAAGTATAATTTTTCCCCACAAAAAGTAGTTGATATTTTGTGAACTGATTAGAATAATTCACATTTGGTTCCAGATTTTCGGGTCTGTGCCTCCAGTCATTGTTTGGATTTATAAAATTCCATAAGCAACACACGAAGTAGTGAAGTAAATGAAGTAAAACAAGCCAACACAGGTATTTGATGAAAGTAATGCTGGGCTTCCATGAGGAAATATGGAAATGGTTAAGTGAACAATTTGCTGTACATAAAACCACTATTTACTGTATTATTGTTATTTATATTTATTGTAATATTATTGTTTTAACACTAACTTAAAACTAATGGCCATCAGTAAACAACTTTTAAGTATAGTTTAATTGATTGGTTTCTCAGATGCTTAAGACTTTTGCACAGAACTGTAGGTGCGACAGTTCAGGAATGCCTACTACACTTACTACACCTACCTCCCCCCCCCCCCCCCCCCACACACACACACACATTTATTTGGATGTCCATAAATGAATTATAATAACTGATGATGCACACCAAGCATAATTTTTCAGATGTGAAAAAGTGATATAATTTTTTCACTCTCTATTCAGTTCAGGTGGTTGTTTGCAGATGGCATGAACTTCTGAACTACAGTTTCAGCTCCAGAAGAGATGGTGGAACTCCCTGTTCTTCTTTTACTTTTTTATAACGAAGAGTAACCCACTGTCCAATCCCCCCATTTTATTTACTAAAATACTTTTTTTCTTTATTTAAGGATGCATTTGCCTAAACCTCCTCCCCAAACTGGTGTGTGTAAAGCAACCCGGTCACCACACTGCTATAAAGGGCAACGATGAAGCCCTCAGAATAACTATGAGGCTGGTGACCTATCGGCGGAGCTGCCAGCCCCGGAGCATCTGCAGGCAAGAGCAGAGCATTAAAAGAAGGAGCTCCCGAAAGGTTAGACTTGGCACAGTAAAGTCATTATTATGGGTTTTTTCTTTATTTTCAAATACCAAGGTGGTCCATGTCATAAAAAAAAAATGTAGGTTGTGAGAATCAAGGAGTTAATCAAAACACTGCTTTTGTGGACCAAGTTGCGAGAAAGTTTTAGAGAAGCCTAAAGCCATACTGAAGTATAAGTTAATAAAATAATAATTCAAGTAGAAGAGTTCAGAAACTCTGACCGTAGAGTGGCAGTAGAAGTTCTTGGTACACTTGGTACAAAATATACCTTATGTTCAATTTTTAGAGCCTATGGGTCTAAAATAGTAATGCAGTACACATATGCTGATTCAGCTAAATTTTATGGAAGGAGAATTACATGCTCATTGTGAATAGCCAAAATGGAACTGGAATGATGTAAATAATTTTCTTCACAAATTTGGACTAAGCTTGATTACGCATTTGCTGCTCTTTTGCTTGCCGCGCTGCTGTTTGGCCACTCTCTGGGCCCCCTCCCGCTGTGGGTTTTCCCCTCTCAGTTGTGGGCGGAGACTATCCTCAAAGTTCTCCTGGGTTCAAAGATCTGGGTTCAAAGATCCTTGTTTCTAAGACCTAAAATAAAAGATATTTGGGTGTTTTTGTTCCCCCGGTATGTGTTGATTCTCAAGGTGTCAGACATCATGCTGAGGTTTGATGTTCCTATGTCACGTAGAACCAAAGTTATTGTAATTTTAAAAAACATGTAATAATAATAACCACTACTGGGGTTTAAAAACAGCATCACATACAAATACCTATAAAGAACAAAATGCCTAGGACTTTCAGGGGTGTTTCCACCCACAAGCGAGTGTTGAAAACCCGCAGAGGGAAGGGGTTCTCAGAGTGACTAAGTGGTGGTGTGCCAAAATAAATAAAGAGCAGCAAATGGCAAGCGTGTAGGAGAACAAACACCGGTTTTAGACTGTTTTACACCATTTATATTTGTAGAAATGAGATTTTACTAATACGCTCTGAGTTCTAGGGGTTAAAGTCTAACATGTCCCACATCTTGACATGCACAGTCATAATAAGATTTGCTTCATCTGTGAGTGGTCCTAATATTTTGGCAGATCAGTGCACAAAATCCACTGAAGTATATTCTATTAAGAGCACTTTAAAATAAAAATCCAAAAGGTGTCTTGGTGATCTTAAAGCAAAGTTCCTATATGATTTAAGGTGAAATGATACCACTTATCCCTTTCCAGGGTTTTCCCAGCAGCGTCTGTCCGCTAAATGGAGCAATCGCAGCAAATGTTCAGCTATTACAGCATAATCGTCTCTAAGCGCTCCAGCATCTCGGAGCTGGGAAACCTCCCAACAGCTCAGATCCTTCTGTCCTAAAGAAAGAATGAGAGAGAGAGAAAGAAAACAGAAGCTGACTGCTAGCAGCTCAGTGCTTATCAAAGGTCAGCGGTGAAATGATCTGACTGAGTTGGGATTATGTGCCTCATCCAACTGGCCCCCGACACATAACTTCTATTTTATAGCTCAGTTTCTGTCTGGCATGCAGTTTCCAGCTGTTTTTTTTTACATTATCCACCATCTAGCCTGATCCAGACATCAGCATATATCAGCATTGCCGGTAGGCCCAAACAGTGGAAACTAAACTGTGTGTGTGCTGGAAAACGTTGCTGTCAATGTGCCAAAATTCAGGTCATAGACTATTGATCTTTAACCAATAAACCATTTTACTCTACTGTTCAAGTGAAATTATATGATTATATTTACATTTACTATTAATGTACATTCTGTATAGAGATGTCCTTTTATTTATTTAATTTTTAAATGGAGAGTTACCTTTTACCAGTTTTCTTTTACGTGTAATTGGTATCTTTTTAATATTTTCAACTTTTTTGACAGTTTTTTTATGTTGCATTTTTGATAATCCCCTACTTTGCCAGTTATTTATTTTAACAGTTTGAACATTTGTAGACGGTATATAGGAAAAACTAATAGCCACATAACCAATATCTTGTCTACATCCTTGTCCAATTGAGTCCCAGCTTCTTTCCTACTGCCGCTGGCCACTTCAGTCTGGCCTGCCTAGCAGTTGGTGGCTGATCTGCATTTGCCTGTGGTCGGTCCGCTCCCCAGAGTTGCCTGTGATGCCTCAGGGAGCAAGGGGTCCTCAGCTCTGTGTTTTTGGTCCCGGCTGTCATCCCACTGCTGAGATAACGTCTTTCTCATCCATTCTGTATGTCACCCCTCCCCAAACTGGTGTTTGTAAAGGAGCCCGGCCACCACACTGCTATAAAGGGCAACAGTGAAGCCCACAGAATAAATATGAGGCTGGTGACCTATCTGCAGAGCCTTGAAAGATCCGCAGGCAAGCATAGAGCCAAAAAGGATTCTTTGCATGAAGCCAAAGAAGAATCATTTTGCTTCCCCAAAGAATCTTTCAGTGGATGGCTTAGCCATTTTTCTTTATTTTTGTAAATGAGATGTGTGAGCTCCATGTTATGTAAATGTTTGAGTATGAAACAATAAAATGTTTTCAGTTTTTAAATTATGTGGATGTTCATTAAATCTTTAAAACATCCTTCAGACTCACATCTCATTTACAAATGTGGGACTAAGATGTTTTTTTAGGAGTGTCAGAGGTTTAATTCATATTTGCTTGTGAGTTCCTTGGTTGTAAAAGATTACAGGATTATTTCATGTGACTATTCTCTGTATTGTATCCTGATTAGCTTTTAGGCACGTGTTTACACTTGTAGTCAAATGTGTCATGGGTCAGTCAGACTAAAACCCAAACATGATGTGGCAAATTTGCAAATCAAGTCATATGCAACAACCAATCAATTACACTGCTCCTTATGTTTCTGATTTTGTGATTTTACACAATTTTGCAAGAAACAGGGTTTACAAGATAAGAATAATGACCCTGTGCATCTCTGTCATCATAAACCACATTTATACCATTCAGCAGGGGAAGTTTTTAACAGTTCTACTTCTCGCTCCATGAGTTTTTTGCTTGTGTTCCACACTAAAATTCAACAGTCCACTACTTTGTACTGTGAATTCTTCATGTATTCACTCCGATTGTGTCACCTGACTGCAGAGCAGCTAAACATCTCCTCATCAGTGAGACGATGTTCACCTTGATGTTGGTGTCACTCATTTGACTTTGACTTGTTCAACGGGATGATATTTTGTTGTACGATAGCACAAGCTGGGGTTCTGTGGTTACAGTCCCATAGTAGTTACAATGGGTGGACAATAAATACTTCAAAAAGTATTTGTACAAAATATAAGTTTGTTATTTGTTTTCCATTATTGCTCCTCAAACAGTAAGTCTGCATTTTTTTGTTCTTTGTCCTTTGTGTTGTGCTTTTGAATGTCCTGCTTGGCGTTCCGTCCATCCATCAGTTGATGAGTCAACTGCTTGGGTGCAGCCTGACCAGTCTGTAATTTAGTTATGGATCTATTGTAAATTGTAAAACATATACATATACTCTAAACGTAAAGATGATGACATGTCAGTTGTAACCTTTAATCAGTATTATCATGCAGTGTTACATCAGCAGTTAGAACAGACTAGAAAGCACACAAGTGTGGTGGCATAGTTTAATAGAAAGTAGTCAGGCTGCACAACCATGTTATACTACATGCTGAAGAGTTAAATAGTGTGTTGTAGGGAGCTTTATTTGAACATCCAGAGTGGGATACGAAATTAAAATTAAACACACATCAGGATTTGAACTGAAAGAGCAGTGATGCTGTATCAATTGATGAAGGGTGTCTCTTCCATATGCAGAACAGCAGGGTGCGCTGTGATGGAAGCGGGAGGGGTTTTAGGTGTTGAATCTTGGAGTGAAGAATGTGTTCACACTGTTATAACACTGTTGTAAACCTTCTCCTGTGGTTTGATTCATTTAAATTTGATTTAAGTGCACCTCAGTGCGTTCAAGTGGCTTTACCCAGATATAATCCTGATATTCAAGACACATAAAGTGACAGGGTGTAAATGGGGTCAGTTGCTCTGGGTAGGGCAGAGCTGTGCATTAGCATGACTTTCTAAATAAACTGAAAAGCGGACAATGCATTTCATACATTAGATCTTTAAATTACTTTATTTCAGATTTCATCATCAAAATTTTTACAAAACATGTTTTTTTTCTGACAATAATATACTCAAAGAAGAGCCATAGTTTTGCATTTGGAGCAGGTCTTCACAAAAAAAGTGTTTTGATTTGCAGAGGGACAAAGAAAGAGACAAAAAACCCAACAACGAACTAACAGAAGGATTGAAATGATGTAGTGCATATTTACAACTTGCAGAAAAAAACTGACGAAACCAGAGAAACAAGATTTTCACTGAGATGAATGAGTGACTGAGGATAGGGGGCTGGAAGTTTTTAAGTCTGTTTCTTGGGGAACCCTGGCCAGTCCATGTTTTTATTCCAGCTCAAACACACCTTAACTGGGTGGGATGTTGAATACCTGTTTAGAAAATAGAATTACAGGCTGTGGGTTCTGGCTGGGGGTCCCCAAAGGAATAGAATGAAATCGCTCTGGACTGGAGAGTGGTTTGGAGCACAGAAGAGAAGATCTATAGAGAATAAAAGGGGGAAATGGGGAGAGTATTGCTTTTCATTGTATTCCATCCCTTTGTTAACTTGATTCAGTGGTGGAGGCGTGGGCCTGCTTCAATCCAGAAATGGCAAATTTACATGAATCGTTAATTAGCTCTTCACAATTTCGCACTTCATGCTGCTTCTTCAACACAACACAAGACGTCAGTGGCTTTTTGTTTACAGATATTATTACAAGGGAAAGCTCAGTCGCTAATGTCATTTAAGGCCGCTGTTTCAGAGCTCTCACAGGGCAACTTCTCAGATCGTTTCCATGCCTTCCTGAGGCGCTTTTTTTTTGCGGTAAGGGTGATGTTTCGCAAGGATCAAACAGCAACTTGCCAGTACATCAGTATTCAGAAAGCAGTTAGATGATGCAAAAACGAGGAAAAAAGCCAATTTAACAGATGTAGCTTGAAAAGTTAGACGGCTTGATTTGGCTCTTGCCTCATGGCTATATACAGCAAACTAGACAGAAACACACAGCCATTACCCACAGTATGAACGAACAAATTCAGCACATTTACAATGCCAGATCATTAAGCTGCACAAGCATGGGTGTGTTATGTTCTGATTCAGGGTCAAAGAAGGTCATTTATTAAAGAGACACTGATTTTAAAGGAAAATTTGGAAAATGAGCCATTTGTGATAATGCTATTATTATAATAATACTAATTACACAGGTCAACAGGTCAAAATCATCAGAGATAAGTTTATGTGGGTTTTGTAGTGTTTTTCATGCTGATT
>JBBJLS010000036.1:645876-666118 GCA_037577275.1 Bryconaethiops microstoma
ACTCTCTCTCATTCCTCCTCTCTTTCACTCATCTCTCACTCTCTCACTCCTCCACTCTCTCACTCCTCCACTCTCTCTTACTCATCCTATCTCTCTCATGCCTCCACTCCTCTCTGACTCTCTCACTCCTCCTCTCTCTCTCACTACTCCACTCTGTCTCTCCTCCTATCTCTGACTCCTATCTCTCTCACTCCTCCTCTCTCTCACTCCTCCTCTTTCTCACTTCTTCACTCTCTCACTCCTCCACTCTCTTACTCCTCCTGTTTCTCATTCACACTGT
Source organism: Bryconaethiops microstoma (assembly GCA_037577275.1). NCBI lineage: Eukaryota > Metazoa > Chordata > Actinopteri > Characiformes > Alestidae > Bryconaethiops > Bryconaethiops microstoma. The sequence goes on from JBBJLS010000036.1 coordinate 646,157, forward strand.
CTTTCTTTCACTCCTCCACTCTTACTCATCCTCTCTCTCTCACGCTCTCACGCCTCTCTCCCTCCTCCACTCTCTCTCATTCCTCCTCTCTTTCACTCATCTCTCACTCTCTCACTCCTCCACTCTCTCACTCCTCCACTCTCTCACTCCTCCACTCTCTCTTACTCCTCCTCTCTCTCATTTGCATTGTCTCTCTCACTCGTCCTCTCTCAAATTCATACTTTCTCTCTCACTCCTTCACTCTCTCTCCCTCCTCCACTCTCTCACTCATCCTATCTCTCTCATGTCTCCACTCCTTTCTCACTCTCTCACTCCTCCACTCTCTCTCACTCCTCCACTCTTTCACTCCTCTCTCTCTCTCACTCCTTCACTATCTCTCACTCGTCCTCTCTCTCACTGACACTGTCCCTCTCACTATTCCACTCTCTCTCTCTCACTCCTCTTATCTCAATCCTCTCTCTCTCACTCCTGCAAGTGCAAGTAATAGCAGCAGGAGGCTGGGAAGTGTATTTTGTATTATAAAGGGTATTTACAGTGGCGGTTGGGGTGTGATTTGTTTTGTGTAGGGCATAACAGTTGTGTACATGCGTTGTGTTAGGAGGAGGAGGAAGTTCAGTTCAGGGGTGTTTGTGTGTTCTGACAGGTCTGATGGCCTGAAGGAAGTGGAGGCCTGTATGCTACTAGGGGTGTAAAACAGTCTAGAACTTGTGTTTACCCTCAGAACTCAGAATGTGTCAGTAAACTCTGATTTCAGTAAATATAAACAGTGTAAAACAGTCTAGAAGTGAAGAACATGATTAAAAATAGTGAACATAATTATGTGTTTATATGAGCATATGATCAGCAGCACTTTATCAATATACAGTCGATTAGTATCAATATACAGTTGATCAGTATCAATATACAGTCGAGAATGTAGTGTAAAGTAGAAATGAATTAAAACTGGTTTAAATTCGTTAAAGTTGCTTTTACTCATTTTTAGCTAAATGTTCTCTGGGTTATTTATGATTTAATTGTTTTGCATTTGTCTCCACCTGCTGTCCATCACTGCAATTACATCATATCATGTGAATTGTGGTGGTGTTTTCTTAGGATGCTGGTAGCACTGTCCTTTGCTCCTATTCTTTGAGGGACCATTCCTGTCCGATCTCCTGGACCCATCAGTCAATTCCCTCCTGATGTTTTTACTTCACCTTTTTCTTATTTCTCCCCATCCATGAGACCTATTTTCTTTGCAGCACATTTTTATGTCCATCCAATCTCTGTGCTTGGGTCTATTATTAATAGTCTTAAATTCTTAAAGTCTTAATAAAACATAATCAGATCCTCCTGCTCCCCCTCCTGCCCCATTTCACACTCTTAACATCCGTCCAGCAGGATGAATATGAGTCCAGAGACGGCAATAAATGGGAGCTACTAAACGTCAGTTAATGGATGTCCCACCACTGAGTGAAGGTCTTTCAAGCTGAGGTTGGAGTGACCCAAGCTCCAGAGCATTTGGTTTATGAGGAAATTGGTGTAAAATTGATTTCTGGCTGCTTAAAACACAGGCTGGATCATCCACACTCTAAAGAAGAGATCTGTCCATAAAATGTGACAAAGAACCTGAAATCACATCAGATCTCTATAATAATAACAACAACAACAATGTTCATTTTTGTTTTTATTCATTTATTTTGCAATATTTACCGTCAGTTTTTTTATTTTTGTGATTCTTCTCATTCTGTTCTTCCTCCTGCTGCGCCCTTGATCTCTCCATCCCTCCTGCTCCTCCTGGGTCATAATGAAGCTCACAGCCGTGAGCAGCAGCTGGTCTAGAAGAAGCAGAATTTCGCCCAGGTCAGTGGACCTGTTCAGGACGAGTCAGTGTTAAAGGGAACATTTTATGCAAAAATACTTTTTTAAAAAACAGTATAGCAGTTATAGTAGGTCTATGGGCTACAAAACATGTTGATGAAGTTCTTTGGACAAAATAACTCTCACAGAAAGAGATTCATCAGCTTTATTTTTAACAGTTTTAGTCCCTTTCGAAACGAGCCGTTTGGATTGCCGATGTCAGAATAAGGGGAATTTGCATAGAACCGCCCCTCATCTGTCGAGACCCCACCCACTACATTAATTGAAGATCCTCCATGTTTGTCTGCTGGTTTTACGAGCACGGCTAAGACGCCGACCGCTGTGTCTGCAGGCAAAGGCAAGTCACTCATAAAGTGTTGTGTTCATCTGGCTCTGGGTCCGACTCGGGGTCCAACATATAGGGCTGGATAGCGCCTCTGTTTCCTACCTTTTTCGTGTGTGTTAAGTGTCCCAATACTTTTGTCCATCTAGTGTATCTCACTCTTTCTTTTTCCCTCCCTTCTTTCCTTCAGCCTGGTCACCATACAGGCTAGAACACTGTCACAGATTGAAGGGATGGAAGGAAAGAAAGAAAAAGGACATGGATTCTAATGTAAAATCCAGAGTTTAAACCCGCAGGTTAGCATGGGATGGGTGGGGCGTGGCCAGCAACAGCTTATTTGCATAAAGGTGACAGAGCACTTAAACGGCTTGTTTTGAAAGAGACTGAAACTGTCAACAGAGCTGGTGAAATCTCTTTATGTGAGAGTGATTTTGTGCAAAGAACTTCATGAACATGTTTTGTAGCTCATAGACCTATTATAAATGAAGTGAGTTTGGCATAATAAGTCCCCTTATATATTTTGTTTATATATATAAACCACTGATATAAACAAAATATCAGCTGGTGGCAGCTGGATAGCTTAGTGGTTAGGGCATTGGCCTGGCAATCAGAGGATTGGGGTTCAAATCCCAACTGCTAGTGTCACGGCTCAGGTATCATTCCCACACTCTGCTCCCCAGGTGCCTCATTGGCGGCAGCCCACTTGGTGAATGGGTTAAATGCAGAGAAATCATTTCACTGTGTGTTGTACTTGTATGACTACGCATGTGATAAATAAAGAAAAAAAACGTCCAGTTATTCTGTTCTATTGTTATATGGCAATTGTGAAACAATAATGTTGATTTCTTTGTTTGTGGCTCATAAACGGTGGACCTGCATCGTACTGTGAGAGAGGATCAAAGATGGCCATCGTCATGGCAACCAAAGACGGTGTGGGTTCTGTGCTATAAAACTGGACATCTGTTTCAGAAGGGAAGTCTACAAACCCAGCATCTCCAACCATCTCTCATCTGCCTCCCTGAGACGCTTCAGCCACATCTTCTTCAGTATCCCAGCACGGTCCAGGTCTCCGCTATGAAGGTCAGACCTCACAGCGTCCTGGTGAGTCTCCATCGGTGCGGGAGAGAGTGAGGTCAGAGACGCAACTACAACACAAAACAGCAACACAAACACTCCAGGCATTATTTTTGTGGACACATGAGACGAAAAGACCACATGAGTCGCAAGTTCAGAGAACAGAAAATTCTGTTCGGAGGCAGAAAATCTGTCCTGCTCTTATTACACCTCTTATTAAAACAGGCTCGACCCCTGACCTAACATTGACCTACCGTTCTTATCTGAGAGCGTCTTCAGACACTTCTTTATTCTAGCCATTATGAGCTCCAGGTACATCCGCCGAGCAGCGACGCTGTAGTCAAAGTAGATGGTCCTGGTGGAATCCTCTGACTCGTCCAGTTTAGCGGTGCTCTGAAGGATGGAGTCCAGGAGCTCATCTAAGAGGAGAAGAGCTCAGTTAAATACCATCAGGTCCAGATCAATGGAAGTGATCGGTATTAACACTTACACTGAACACTTTTAACATAAACAGGAAACAAATGTCCAGAGTGGGGCATTCTAACAATCTTTTCTTTTCTAGAAATTAAACAAACTAATGGACAAATGTTTACGCTTGTAGACTTTTGTGTTTTTCTCAACGGGTTCCATTTCTGTATCGTAGATGGAGACCAGGATGTTACAGATCTTCTGAACCCACTTTCTTCGCTCATCCCTTTCCTTTTTAAACCATGACCAAGTCCTGTTCCTGGCTCTCACCCAGTATAGGCTGGTCTGGTCAGTTTTCTGAGAGGGTGAGGTCTCAGCCTAAGATTCATCTACAACACAAAAGCAGGAAAAAACATAAAAAACCCCACTTAGGATGAAGAAATGCTCCTTGTATCACTTCGGGATTCTGTTTGAGATAAAGATAAAGCTTCATTACATGATGTGTGATGTTTTAAGGGAGTTGTCTGGGTAAAATAGAAAATACAGTAAACAGTGGTGTCCCTGCTCTTGTCCACTTAAAGGGGTCACCAACCCTCCTCCAGAACCTTCTTAAGGTTTCCAACCAATATCTAACCCTCTTTCTGAGGGCAGTGATTGGACCGGCTGGGCTCGATTACAATTGGATATTACATGATAGTTGGTATAATTAGCATACAATAATCATATACTAAGTGTTTTTGAAGAAACAGTGGTGTCTGACTGACACTGATCATTATATCTATGGCACAATATGCGCCTATCTGACTTCGCACTGAAAATATTGAAACAGTTACTTGAGTGGTGCCTGCAGTTTAATAAGAACCGCATGCAAGTCTTTTGCAAATCTAATATTACTCATAATTCAAAAAGCTGATGTGACTGAAAAAAAACTGAAAGCAGATCTGAAATCAGCATGGACAACTGGTTTAGAAAAGTGTGTTGTGGTTTCTGATGATTACAAAAAAAAATTTTTGTTGACCTGTGTTGGTGTTATTATTATTATTATTATTATTATTATTATTATTATTATTATTATTAAGGAGCGAGGGGGCATTTCATAAAGCAGACTTTGTAACTTATCATTTTATCTTAACATCCCTATGCCACCCACAAATGTATTCTTTTATAGCAATTGTTGCTAGGTAGGACAAGTTTTACAAAATCCAGCAGAAAATCCCATTTTTCTTCTTCTTCTTGTTCTTCTTTTTCTTCTTCGACTTTCAGCTGCTCCTGATTAGTGGATCAACCATCTCCATTTTCTTCTATCCTCTGCATCTTCCTCTCTCTCTCTCTCTCTCTCTCTCTCTCTCTCTCTCTCTTTCTCTCTCTCCCCCAGCAGAAAATTCCATTTCAGCGCAAAAAGTCCTTGTCATTTAGTGAGTATTCCTCTATATCAAATGATGTTTATTTTATTTACTCTCAAAAGTTGGCAAAGATCTTGCTAGATTGCTTATCTTCTCCCTTTCTCAGGCAAAATGATAAACTGTTAACTTCATCAGGTCTTTGTTAACATTATTAATTACAGCATTAAGATATTGATTACCAATTTACAACCTAATTAAAAACCTGATTTTACATCACTTATTCAATCACCATTTTTAAGGGTAGTCTTATTGTAAAGTGGAACCTGTCTAATAGCAGGCTATTATGCTCAAACAGCCCAGACACTCCACCACCTTCCAGACAGAAAAACATATCTAACATGTCATCACACAGTGTGAGTGCATGCTATTTCAGGCTAAATTTATTACAGGATATTTGGTTAAGCATTTACTACAGGTACTTGGTACCGGGTTGGTGCCATTTCTAATTTTATCCTCAACATTATGTAGGCCAACATTAACCCCTACAACTCAAGTGGCATGGATCTGTACAGAAAGCAGTAAATGGTAAATTTAAATCATCAGTAAATGGTAAATCATCATACAGCAAAACAAGTCCTTATATGGAAGTTCCCTTGTTTGTGTTGAGGCTCAAGGTGTCAGGCATCATGCTGAGCTTTGTTCTTTGTTCCTGTGTCACATACAACCAAAGTTATTGTAATTTAAAAAAACATGTAATAATAATATTAATAACTGCTAATGGGTTTTTAAAAACAGCATCGCATGCTAATGCCCAAAAAGAACAAAAATTTCCTTTATTTTAGGTCTTAGAAACAACTAGAAAAAACGCAAGATCTTTGAATCCGGAGAACTTTCAGGATAGTCTCCACCCACAAGCTGTAGAGGGAGGGGGGCCAGAAAGCAGCTGAGTGGCGGCCGCCGAGTGAAATAACAGCATGTAGGACTGCAAACACTAGTTTTAAATTGTTTTAGACTGTTTTTGTCGTGAAATCTGATTTTACTAATCCAGTTTTGAGGGTTAAGGTGGTTCAGGTTTAAATAGCAAGATTTTTTTCTGGACAATTTCTTAATAGGGCCAAGCATGGAGAGTTCAATTATGTCTAACTGTCGTCTCAATTATGCTGAATGTTCAGGGCATACTGATGCTGGGTTACACCTGGGAAGAAATGTAGGAAAAACTGGATTCTCAAAGCTGCTCCAGCTGTTTCTCCCTCAGGCTGAGGCTGAACAGGCTGCAGTGACAGCACCAGCACTGCTCTGCCATGTGCAAGCCTGCAGATAAGAAAGTGCACTGTTCCTGTATGTTTCCTCTCATATAAATGGGCAGGTGTGTATATGTGAGCGTACGTGCATGTGTGTATGTCGTGCATGCATGTTTACGGTGTGTGTGTGTGTGTTGTGCCCTGTGTTTTGAGACTTTCTGTTGGAGGACACATTTGGCCCTCATCATTATTGTTTTTTGGGTTTTTAAAATTTTATTCCTCCTCTCCCTCTAGCCCCTCTGGAGATTTGCATTTAGCCACTCCTCAGAGCTTCGACACGCAAATGTGCGCATATGAAAGTCTTCCGCAGCCCTTTAATTCTCCCCGTGAGCAAAAAAAGCATCAGAAGGGACCGGAGCCGAAACGATGGGAAAAAGAGAACAAACCCCAACCCGAAAAATAAACAGAGTCGGAGGGGAAAATAAAATGCCTGCTGGCGTCGTTTGGCTTCCGCTTTCGTAACAGAAGTTTGTGCCTAATAAATATTCAGCGGCTTGCCCAGGGAGGAGAGCACTAACACAAATACCGAGGCGAGTAAAATCCAAGCACTGAGTATCCAAGGCTGAAGTGAGAAACAATTTTTTTGTAAGCCAAGTAGCACTATAATTACTGAAATGAAACTAGTCTAATGATCTTGCATTAATTAGATTAAATCTTATGTAATTGGACAGTGATTCCAGTTTTTGATGTCTTAGCTTCGAAATTGTAGTATATTTGAGTTGCACGAGTCTTAAAGAATAGAATGTCAGCTTCAATTCCTTGATATTTACAACTATATGCAAATCACAGGCCTTTTAAAATAAAGGCCCACATTTTAGGGAACCATAAAGTGGAATTCCATTGATTTTTCCAAATTTCACAGAACAGTTCACAAAGGTGGCGAATGGAACCTGGCATTCGAAGAAAGGTATCACAGAAAGGTATTACATGAAATGGTTATAAATATACTACCTGATGCCTGAGATATTGTTTTATGATGGTTCTAACAAAAGGATTTGATTTAAAATCAATGCTCCTAACTGCCTCCTGTGCAATATCATACTAATAGTGCAACACTAGTTACAGTGGAAGGTTTACATCTCATTCACACTACACTGTTACATTGTTGCATTGTCCGCTTATTGTATTGTTGCTGTCATATCTTGCACTTTGTTGCATGTTGCTATATGTTTCACTGTGGCCCATGGAGAAATGTGTCATCACACTATGCACGTGTACACAACTTCTGATGACAATAAATATACCTTGAACCTAAATTGTTTTTGTCATGTGAAAAAAGAATAAATGTTTTTTTTTCATCATCAATCCTCCATATAAGAACATGTGTTGGTTCACTGTGTCATGTGGCAAAAAGAAAATGTTTCATTCACATCTGGAATCAGTTGCTGCGGTGATTTCAAGTTATTTAAATTCATAATTTCTTTTAGTATGTAACAACAGTTTATAATTTTCCAAAATATAAAATATTTTTTACTCACAAACAATTTAACATCAGTGTCTGTTACCTCAGCAACTCTGCTAGACCTCTGCTTTGTATCTGACAATTGGTAAACCATGTAAAACCACAGCGGGAATATTTCCAGAAGAAAAACCTTTGGAGAGAAAATTATTTACAAAATAATTCAGCCATAAAGACAAGAGGCATGAGTTTAGCAAACATTAAGGACAGAAAAAACAGGCCAAGTTACATCTTACGAAAGAAATGCATTCCAATGTCTGTAGAGTTCTAGGTCAAAGCAAATGTGTTGGAATGAGATGGAGATTCATTTGTACAAAAATGAGAAAAATATTGTGGCCTATGACTAGCAGAACTGGATCACTCAAAGCTCACTTCACCTTGAATGGCATTTCCATTTGTAGCAACATAATCACCTTAAGCATGCTACTAAAGCAACTATGGAGTTTTTCAAGGCTAAAAAAGGGGAATTCTTTTGACTGGCAATGTCTGTCACCTGAACTGAACTTCACTGAGTAGCACTTCGCTCACTGAAGACAATATCGAAGGCGGAAAGCACCTGAAGGAAGCAAGAACTGAAACTGACTGCATTACAGGCCTGGCTGAGCATCACCAGGGAATGTACCCGGTGTGTGGTGATAGGCCAGCACACATCAAGTCTTTGACTGTGAAACATTTGTAAATACACTATATAGACAAAAGTATTGGGATGCCTGAGCATTACACTCTAATATAATGGACTTTAATGGCATTTCATCCAAATACATAGACTTAAGGGACCACTTTGCTTTACTTCAATACTGGAATAGAAAAGGTTCTTCCCCAAACTGGGTGGACAAAGTTGGAAGCATGATGTTGTCCAAAATGTCTTGGTATGCTGAAACACTGAGATTGCCCTTCACTCACTGGAAGTAAAGGGCCTAGTCCAAACCCTTTAAAACAGGTGTGCCACAGTACTTTTGTCCATTTTGTTTATAACAGCTTATTTAAATTTATATGATCATTAGTTCTGACCAAGCTCTCATACCAGTTGAAAAGTACATCACAGCCGTAACAATATTCACAAGGATGCTCTCCTTCTTGTGTTCTATTCCTCAAATATGTTAATTTGCCCAATTACCGGTAACAGCTAAGTTAATTGCAGGAGCTAGATTGAATCCTTGTATGTTAAACTTACTACACAACAAAACAGATAGAACATTTAGAAAATCACATTTTAATTTACACTGGATGGGGCTGGTATGGTGAGAAAATTGACACTCTGTGCCTTCTGGAGATTCTAGTTATATCACTGATAGTTGAGCTGTAGTGTAAACAGGTTACAGTCAGATTAGAATTGGAAAACAGTGGTGGCAGCACTATGACAGGGAATTTTACTGAAAGAATCTCTGTAAAACTGCAACATACAAATTGCACTATTGTCAAATAAGAATGTTTACTAGCTTCAGGTGTTTGTGTTTGATCTAGAACAGCCACAAAATGTTGATGTGCAAGATATTAATTCCTTAGTGATGCAAGTAGAAGTTACCATTACCATAGAAGAGTATGTCTGGAGTTTTGATGTTTATTGCCCAAACTGAAGGCCTAACACTAATTTTGAATCGTTGCCACTGCTATATGTTTCCCTTGATATAGATGTAAATGCTCTCCAAAGACTGACATTCTTCACTTTTTAACCATATTATCACTGTTGCATTATGACAGCCGTGTGCTAGGTTACAGAGAATAGATGTCAAAAACTGTGACACTGTCCGTTTGCAGAGTGTATTTTAACAGAGAAGCTCAGCCACACATGCAAATTTTAAACTGATACCTATTTTGTAACATGATTTCATAAAAAAAACCCCTAAAAGTTAACTTTTCTTTTATACTCTGTTAGCAACATTAGCATTTTAATCTCAGCGTGTTGCCTGACATTTGATGTTTGTATATCCCTATTACACCCTCTTCTATTATTATATAAGTGACATATGTCATATTTCTTTTGGTTTATATCCAAATACTGAGTCATTGTTCTAAATGTTCGATACTAATGAGCCGATCAAAGCAAAAAGAGGTTATTCCCTGGCTGGACGCAGCCGGGTAATGCTGGCAGGGCTTCTGATAGCTGATGTGATACGGTATGTCACACTCTTTATGCCTGATTGGGCCAGGCCAGAGTCATGGGGACAATGGGGTAACACCTGTCTACAAAGCATTAGAACCATTCCTTTCTAAACAAACCAACTCGTGGTCATAGAAAAACCCATAACTCTGTTATTTTATTTTGACCATTTGAAACTCCGCATTAGATTTGAAGAACATTTCGTTATAATGGACCAATAAAAAGGGTCTGAAATCACTTGGAGTATCATAAATCATTAACATTGTTTAAAGTGTATTAAAGAAATTAGTTTTTATGATATAATAATGATATTTTCTCAATGTGATCCAGCAAAGACAAAAACAACATAAAATACACAAAAACAATTAAAATAATGTGGTTCATGATCATTTCTCGCTCCATGATAAAGCCAGGTCAGTCAGATATGTTTTCAGATTATTCAGAGTACTGTCTCTCCCAGACTGAGTGCTGTAAAAGGCCCTTCCACAAACTGCTCAGCAACGAATACCCAAAAATCCTAGACGCTGAAAAAAAAAATCACAGTAGCCTGTATTAACTGTCTAATGCAAGTACACAAGTGACTAAAAAAAGCAAAAAAAAAAGTGAATTCCCATTGTTGAAATGAAAATGTCTGTATTCTATCGTGGCTATGGACAAAGTTTTGTGAGATCCTACAGTACTCAATAAGATGTGTTTATGTGTATTGGGTGCTATGTAAGTGGATCAGGATGGGATGGTAAGAAATTTTTCTCAAATTGGGCATTATCATCAGTTAGGAAAATTTAATCATAAGAAAATGCAATGTGTGACTGTGCGGTTGCTACAAAACCAGTGTTTGGAGAACATTGGTTTTTATGGACAAAATAAGTTTTTTTTAACCAAGCCATTTGTGGTTAAGTACGGCTAAACACTGAGTTGCATTCATGGGATGATTATTTTTTATTATACCACAACACACTCCTGTTTTATAACTGCTTTAGTGTCTTGAAGTCTGTTGCCGAGTCTGCTGTGTGTTTTGCTCAGCGTTTGCTTCTACGTGTTTGGGTTTCTTTGCTTTTGGTCATACTGCAGATGCCATATCTGTGATGTCACAGACCCTCTCTCCGACGTCGACCATCTGCTCTTTCTCCTCATACATCAAAATTGATTTTTTGAAAATGATCAGTGATAGGCCACTGATCAATTGAATATACATGCGCAACACTGGATATTAATGAATGTTTTGAAATTGGATCCATGGGAATATTCCCAAAACTGTAGGAGGAGAAGAGGCACCAAATTCCAGTTATAAAAAAGAATTTAAAAAAATGAAACTTAAGAAGAACACTAATAATCAGATCAAATAAGTATCAGATGTTTTTACTACTTGATCTTTTCTAATGGGTCATATTTGGCCATTGAAGAAAATACCTGAATGTGATTACTTAAGGCCTTGCCACATAGAAAGTTTGTCCAATGTATTTGGCCACCAGACAATGTATCAGTCTGCAAATGATACACTGCAAGCAGTTGCTCTCGTCCCCTGAGCTATACGGGGCTCCATGATTTTCAGGTGATTTTTATAACTTTTACAGAGCAATCAGAGTTTTATCTAAAGTTGATGATTTTAATTTTCATCCTGTGTATTATTTTTATGTCACGTTCAGTGTGAAATGACCTTAAGCCCTGACAGACCAGATGATTCTCATTACCATCAATGATACATTTGCTGGCGACATTCTTACTGAAGTTTGGTCAGAACCCCTACCAGTAGTTAAGGCTGCAATACATGACTGAAATCCAGAATATGGGATCATAACACCTTCATAAACCTGTCATGACAACTGATATTTTTTAATTTTTTTTATTTTATTTTACATACTATATTGATCCTGGAGGACAAATCTTGAGTCCACTGTATTTAACCCATTCACCTGAGTGAAGCAGTGAGCTGCTGACAATGGAGCCCAGGGAGCAGTGTGTGGGGAGGGTACATTGCTCAAGGGTACCTCAGGGGTGTCACTAGCAGTCCTGGGAATCAAACCCATGACCTTCTGATCACAGGAACAGGGACACCAGCTGCCCCATGTAAACCTATGAATACATTTATAAAGGCCTGTTGACATTTCTGAGTTGAACTTATGTCAAAATTACCAGATAGTTGTTGGAATAAGCCTTGGAATGATGGTTTGTGTAGGTTTATGTCATGACAAGTTTATAAAGGTCTTATTAAACCTTAGCCATGGTGGAGTGTTTCTGTAAAGGCTTTTCCACCTTTTGTCCATAGCCATGATGCAATACAGCCTTTTTAAGCTTTGCTCTGATGTGGGAAGCCTTCAGAACTTGGTTGGAACTGGTGTTTGAACATCTCAGAAGAGTCGTATGGTATCGTGCGACATGGTTATTTCACAGCCATTAACATTAATATCAAACCAACAGCTCATATATCATACATGAAGCTTCAGAACACAACACAAGCCACTCTTATTGTACAAATAGATTACCTTTTTTTTGTATATTGCCAGGACTTCTCAAAACTGCAAAAACACAGTAGGCGGTGGAGGTGGTGGGGGTTTGGGTGAAAACCAACAAAACAGTGATGTTCCTCATGTTTGGAACAGTCGCAGGAAAATACCATTGCAAAACGAATCCAAGGCGTGGACACAGACATGGAAACAACGGTAAAAAATGCTAAAATATTCTGTTAAATCTTTACACGGTTCAAACATCTGGATGGGGCCATGAAAAGCAATGGGGACAATGAGATGAAAAGGTGATGAGGGAGCAGATATAGAAAAATATCAATCTTTAAAATGTGGAAATATTACTGAAGATGTCTCACTGTGGAGGTACCACCGCCTGCTCCCTTCCTGACACAACAGACATCTGTGTGTGTGTGTGTGGTGTGTGTGTTTATGTGTATGTTTATGTGTATGTGTGTGTGTGTGTGTGTGTGTGCGCGCATGTATTTCTGTGTATGTGTGTATCAGAAGAAGCAAACGACATGATACTTTTTTCCTCTCTATTTACAAGATAAACATGTCCTGTTCATTAATTAGCGTCTGCAAACATCATGACACGTCTCGCGTAGTCTTTGAGCGTTTCCAAAGTGACATGATTTTCTTTTTTTTACACCTTCCCCCCTTCTCAGTTCCTCCTTCCAGCTTGAGAGTAAAATCCACCCTCTGTTCGCATTTCCCGCTGATGCAGGATTGTATCCTAAGGATTTGGGAGTGTTTGAATAATAATAATAATAATAATAATAATAATAATAATAATAATTTAAAAAATCTGGAAAATCCACACTAGCCGTTAGTGAGGTACGAGAATCCACATTCATTGTGTTGAGTCCAAACACACAGGCACACAGGGTGACAGAAACAGAAAAAAAAAAAAAAAAACAGAAAAACCCAAAGAAATCCATGTTTACAGGCAACAATCCAGATGTTCTTTCCTTATTTCAGGAAGTCCATGTACAAGTTGTAAAAACGGGACGCACAGAAATGAATGCAGTCCACACTGCGTGATCAGGCATGGAGAACTTGCTTCCTCTAGACTGGTGCATGGCTTCTAGTGGCAAACATGTACTGCTTTCTTTATTTTGGGACCCTCAGCGCCCAGGAGACTCTCATAACATGACTAAAACATATTCCATCTGGCCTCAAAGCTGAATGAACTAGGGGAAACAGCTAGACACCCTTTTGGGGTGTTTTTTAAGGAGGTGGAACAACATGAAGCTCACCATGTAGCTGCTTTTTTAGGGGGAACCAGCTGTGTGAGCTGGCTGGAGTACAGGCAGAACGTTCTGAAACTTGCCCTTTTAGAAATGAATCTACCAGCATATGTGGTGCCGCCTGAAGAAACGAGCTAAGTTACAAATAAGACTGGTTTTCTTAACATGGGGCTAATTTTCAGGTTAATTCAGCCATTGCAGATGTTACAGAAGGCCCATCTTCCTTTAGTCTCAACAGGCAGATGCAATCTTGTAATGAGAGCACATGTCTAGGAACTGTTGGCATCATTGAAAACGACATCCAGTTTAAAATCCACCTCTGAAGTCCTCCAGTCTGTGCTCTTTTAACAGCTGGAGTACAATCAAATACTCTTAGAACTGTTATATTGCATGGAAATGTGAGTCATGCTTTATTGTAGTGGACTTTTCTCCATCCCTGGACTAATGACAGGCTTGGTGACCATGCTGATGAGCACACCATCACCCCTCTCAACCTCCACCAATGGAAATTTCACACTCAGTTTATTCCCATGCCAGAAGGTCTACATTCCTGCAATCATTTATCCCCAAATTTCCCTAACATTCCTATTACTAGGCCACATCTTGTCCCATGAGGCTATTTTTCCTTCCGAGTTGACTAGTCCTCACAGAAAATGATGTAGTCTGAACGCTGATTAGGACAGGGTAATTAAAGGTTAGGACACACCCTTAGTGCTCTTTTGAATAATTAAAAAAACAACTATTGCCCTGTTTTTTTCACTTCTTCTACTGCCGAAACTTCTTTTTGGCTCCTTTTCCCACTCATGAAAGACTTCTGCATTACAAAGTGTCAGCAGGTAATTGGGCCAGGGGCTTTGAAGTTGGCTCAGAAGGTTTTAGAACGTGACTTCCCATCTGAAACCTACACAGATACACACATAGATACACCCACACACACACATCCAGTACGTACACATACCCACATACACAGCTGTCTAATTATAATTAGCAGAGTGGCTATGTTTTGTCATTTCTGCCTGTTTTTATCATACTCAGGGTCAATGTGTTGGGCTTCGGTTTTGTGTGTTGGCTATAGTAAGGTTGTGGTATCAATTAAGAGGAAATCTTTATGCCTTATGCTTTCTCGTACGTCTGAAAGAACACTCGATCTTTGGTACATGTCTGCAGGAGAGCAGGCCTTCCAGGCTTTTAATTAAAACTTTTTCCCATGTCAATAGAGGTGGGCTACGTCAGCGGTCCCCTCAATGAGAAAGGCTCATGACCGAACAGACATCATTTTAATCAAATAATGACACCGTTTATGACGGCTGGCTACTAACTTAAACGAGAATAGCAGCGAGAGGTCTCTGAGCTCTGGTAAACATTAATTTGTTTCATTCCTTCTCTCTCATGGTGCCCACCCCATCCCCCTCCCCCCACTCCTCCTTTCCTTCGTCCTCCTGCCCCCCCCACCCTTCTTCATCTCCTGCCTCAGAAAGAAAAAAAAACTTGTTTATTGCACATTCCTTTTCATTCTTCTCACAGCGTGAACGAATCGCCATTAACAACTCCTCAGAGGAGACGTCCTGTTGGGCTGGTGCGAAGAAGAGGAGGCAGAACAGGGAACCAAAGCGATGTTTAACGCGCCATGCATGTTGCATCGGCTTTCAATTTTCCATTGAGTGGGACTTGGAAAGAGCAGTGTTTGCTTCAAGAAAGAAAAAAAGAAAGAAGAAGACAGATAAAGAAAAAGTAGAATAGGAAAACACAAACAAAATGAAATCCCATCTCCCTGTACTGAGAGCTCGCTGGGACGGGAGTGTATTGAGCATCTGAATCTTTTTTTCAGCATTTTCTGGATCCATTCGTTTATTCCTTGCATTTATGTTTTTGCGGGTTTTTTTGCTCTTAGTCTCTCTTCCTGCTGTCTAGAAAACATTTTGCCCAGAAGAAGAAGAAGAAGAAGAAGAAGAAGAGGAAGAAGTAGAAGAAGAATCCTCCTGACATTTGCACAGTTTCAGTCGTCCGGCAGAATTTGTATCTCCAGCCAAGAACGTATTCTTACACCTTCCACTTGGCACATTAGCATTAGCGTCCTAACATCAGGAAGATGAGAAATACAAGAAGAACCCTCTTGGTGCTCATACAGTTTCAGTCCCTCTCAGGGTTAAGTACGGTGGGACATGGACCTGCAAGAACCCAAGAACTGCCTCTTTCCATCTGGTGCATTAGCATTAGCACCATCATTAGCGTCCAAATGTCAGGGTACTAGTGGGGCGCTCGGTGGTCGGGTAGTTTATGGAGCGTTCTGTGGTGGGATAGGGGATGCTGGGCCCCTCTCCTGGAGCTCGGATGGTCGGGGGAGAGCAGGGCCCCAGGGTCCCTGAGCTGGATGGAGGTACTGCAGGCAGTGCCACAGTCTGGATGGTGCTTCTCTCACGGGGCGCTAATTCATCCAGGCCCTCCAGGCCCTGCGGCGGACCCTCATAGCTCATGTTGAGGCGCAGAGGCTGGTGGGCCTGGCAGTAATCCACCACAGGCTGCTCGTAGCGGTAGAAAGTCAGAGCGCTCATCTGGTGGGGGACCTGGACATGGAGGGATAGAATAGAGAGAAAGAAAGAAGGGAAGAACACAAAAAGGACAGTTTTATAGTTTAAAATGTATCTCTTTTAACCACATCTAAACACTTTACAATGAAAGAACATTGCCTAGACTTCAGTCCATCATAGAAAATGCTGATTGCCCACACCACAGGGTTGTGGTGGAACAGAGAACTTCTACCTACACACTCACCAGCATAAAATGCTCAACCAAACTCCATGGAAAAGTTATACTCCGCCTCTATAACTCTGCCCCCTGTCACACACACACCCGTCAGACTCTATAACTCTCTATTATTATCATTACATGCAATACCTTTATTATTATGTGCAATAGTATTATCATATGCAATATCACCACTTATGTTACTATTATGTGAAAAAACAGACTCCGTATAGAGAACTCCAAACTATCTATCTATCTATCTATCTATTTATCTATCTATACACACACACACACACACACATACACACACACACACACACACACACACACACACACATATATATATATATGTTAATTTATAAACTACTTCAACAGTAATTTTATGACTTATCAACAGTAATTTTATGAATTATGACTGACCACAACATTTTGTGTGTATAAAATGTATATAGTGCAGAATATTTTCTGGAGAGTTTTGACTTTATTTTATATTATATGTTGTTCTTGTCTTTGTGTCTCTGTGTGTTTGTACAGCCATAACATAAGCATAAGTTCAGCTGGGGTCAATATAATTTTCTGATTCTTATTTAATAAATAATTTTCTGATTCTTTAATAAAAAATAGCTTGTTGCACTTGAGCTTAAAAGCTAATGGAGATGGCAAGTAAAAAAAGCCCACCAATTAGCACTGAACAATATCTGTTTTGTACATGTTTTGCCATGTATGTTTTAGTGTGCAATCATCAAGAATGAGAAGCAGAATAACCCTCAGTTTTTAAGTGCAATTACAGAAATCAGATTGTGAATGCTTATTAAATGCATTATTTAAAGTCAAGGGTAACAGCTGTGATTTCATTCTATGACAGCTGTGAGGAGGGGCAGGATATTTAGCATCATCCTTCTAGATCTTCATCACCCTCACTCATCCTCTCAAAGTCTTCCCTCCAGCCAGGTTTCAGCAGAGGGTCTGCTAACTGTAATGTATAAAACTCACTTTTGGTTTGTATTATTTGGGCAGTTAATGGCTTTTTAAACTCAGAGAAGATGCTGCTTTGATATGTACTGCTTTGAACTACAGTCAGAGATGTACAGACTTCTTTCAGCATGAACAACTGTGCAACACTTTTACCTTGTTGGTTAATAGTACATTGTGAATCTCATGATATTTATTGCTGCTATCTGTCTGCCTATCTGTCTGTCTATCTATTCCTCTATCTATCTATCAATCTGGATCTGCCTATCTGTTCACAAATGCAAACACACACACACACACACACACACACACACACACACACACACACACACACACACGTTCTACACACACACAGTTGTATAAGTGCACATGCACTCGTGTGCATACATTCACTGGTTTACACACTTGCGTGCATTTGGCACATTTATGCCCACAGAGTGGGGCACAGACAGAGACTCCTCCCCTCTCATGTCTCCTCTTCGAGCTGTAAAGCACACACACACACATACTCATACACACTATGTCAGCTCTGATGTTTTACCTCACAGACTCCAAACACTCCGCTCATGCACTACACAGGCACACACTCACTCATACGGTGCCAAACAAACTCGTAATGGAACGCTGGTGGCGTAACTCGCAGTGTTTTCCCAGAAACCCCTGCAGTGTATTGCTTTAAAAGGGCCCAATTACCAGAGGTTGAAAACGAGCAGCCGGTGATGCGAGCATGACTGCAGTCGCGGCAATTTAAGCGAGTGCCAGGGACGAAAGAGTGTGTCGGCATGACAGATGATGGGATTTTACAAAGGGGCTCCTGACAGAGAAACATAAACAAAACAACCCAGAACAACAAGTGCAGAGCAACTCGAGAGACAGATAACGAGGCACGGGTTAGAGGCCGGCTGTGTTAGCATCTATACGGAGCGAGTGTGCCCCGAAAAGGGGGGTGGGGCAGTGCAGGTCATGTTTAGGCGTGAACCTGGTATGTAAACGTCTTGAGCCCCTACTCTTTTCTTACTAAGAGCCAGACTTTTTAATGCATCCTTGAGGAACAGTACTCCAGGCTTCCTGAAGGACTTTCAAAATGGTTTTATTTTCAGTCCAGTTCCTGAATCTGACCAGTTTCAAAGGAATGTATTTTGCTTGTTAAGCCACACAGGGACCTACATATGAAAAATTTAAGCATCTAAATTAAGGTCTGAACCAGTGAAGAAACAGGTGCAGATGATTCCAGATGATTAGATGGTGATCAGTGTACTGGTGGTGCTGAATGCTAAGTAGTTGGAACACCTTTATCTAGGCACCTTGTATCTTTAGGAACTTTGCTGCCTGTTGCATGATCAAATACAAGTATGGGTACTTTGCGAACACACATAGAACATAGCTATGGGATCAAAATCTAATCTCTACTTTTACTGTTTTAGATATGTTTTTTAAACCATTTGCTCTTTATAACTATTTCACGAAGAATGGACCATTAGGAATTCTGTGGAAAACTCTCAATTATATAACAATAATGGTGCCAGAAAAGATTTTTTGCCAAAAAAGTCATCTTTGGTTCGTAAAAACATCTTTCAATTGATGGCAAATATAAGAACCATTTTAGGTGGTTTATGTGGAGTGTGAAGAACTTCCACTTCCTTGGAAGAACCTTTAAATTGGCAAAGAACCTTTACATTATGTAAATTTGTCATCTATTCTGTATGTTTGTCCACTTTATATAGATGTCAGTGTGCTGGACACCATCCGAAACCCCTATGAGCCAGTCTAACTGCACTGTGGGGTCATTGCGAGTCAGCACACACTAGGTCCTGAACAGATGGGATATGCTAACATGTTGACCCGCACTGGGCAGTGTTTACTGGCTGGGAATAGCATTTCATCTGATCATGCACTGACCTGCTTGTGACATGGACCTCCTGTTTTAGTATCAGAGGTCAGACCTCATCCACTGCTGGAGGACCCTTTGGATATGAGAAGTTTAGTAGGAAAGTAGGAAATGAGGCACAGTGAAGGAGGGGGGGTGTTTGAAAATTTAAGGTGGATGGTGTGAATGTATTTTGAAAGTGTTGACTCATAAAAGTCTAGAACATCATGTAGGAATGTAAGAATGAAAGGCATATGTATATTTATTGCACTGCAAATTGCATAATGTATTTTTATTTGGTATGTATTTAATAAATGTATTTATTTTGTATGTGATGAACTGGTGAGTTGTCCAGGGCTCTTTTTTTGCATTTTTCCTATATAAGCTACTCAGAAAATGAATGAATGAATGAATGAATGAATGAATGAATGAACAAATGAACAAATGAACGAATGAATGAATTTACAGCACTGTGAAGACAGTCACAGAAACCATAGCAGGAATTATCAGGGCAATGAGTGTGTTTTTGCCAGTAGAAACACCAGATAATAATAGAATACACAAATAAACAAACATTACTGTAATTTCTTGTTTTTATAAATAATGAAGAATACAGCAAGAAGAACATAGAAAAACACATCCTGATCTTCTCCAGACATCGCATGGATTTGTTCTGGGTGGAAAATGAAAATACTGGATTGTCTTTCTATCGGGCTGTCTGTCCGTCTGTCTGTCTGTCTGTCTGTCTGTCTGTCTATCTATCTATCTATCTATCTATCTATCTATCTATCTATCTATCTA